>OX451218.1:112209662-112507015 GCA_949628195.1 Phasia obesa
AAACAGTTATCGTAAAGTAGTAAACGAGTTTGAAAGCTGCAAAAAGAACTTTTATACATATCAGCTGAGGAGTAGTAAAGGTCTACAGGTAGTTATAAAAGGTGTAGACTCATACGTTGATCCAGTCGAAATTAGAGATGGCCTCCAAAAAGCGGGATTTAAGGTAAAAAGTGTAGACAACCTCAGAAATCGGTAACGTGTCCCTCAACCTTTATTTCGCATTGAACTGGAACCTGGAGATATGCGATTGAAAAAGAACGAAACGCACCCTATTTATAATTTAAGATATCTGTTGCACCGCAAAATAAGCGTAGAGGAACCGCATAAGCGATCAGGACCCGTACAGTGTCTAAATTGCCAAGAATATGGTCATACTAGGGCTTACTGCAAATTGCCTCCGGTTTGCGTTGTGTGTGGAGAGCTACATTGTTCCGCCCAATGCGACAAAGCAAGGGATGACTCGAAAGTTAAAAAATGTAGCAATTGCGGTGGAAACCACACTGCTAACTACAGAGGCTGTCCAGTTTTTTCCATGGTAAGGAAAACCACTCAAAAATCAAATACTCCTGCTAAGCACCCACAATATCGAGCAAATGCTCATTACCCTCAGTTACCCCAACCAACAACCCAACATGTTTCATACGCGGATATGGTAAAAACCAATCATACTGCAGTACATAAAGCGACACCGACAACTAATTCTACTCCTAATTTGCAATCGCATCCTACAGAACAAACACCATCTGGTAACTTTAATGGTCTCGAAGCAAGCATCGAGACATTAGTGCATTCGATAAACAGTTTTATGAGCTCTATGATGCAAGAAATGGTACGCATGCAATCTACTATGTTGCAGGCGTTACTTAACAAACCATGAACTGTTTAAAAATATTTTTCTGGAACGCAAACGGCTTGCGCCAACACAAAAATGAACTCGAGTACTTCCTTAAGAAGGAACAAATTGATGTCATTCTGGTTGCAAAGACTCACTTAACAACAAATAGCTTTTTTAAAATAAATGGCTATATCTTATATGACACCAAAGACCCCCGTGGCAGAGCATGTGGTGGTTCAGCAATACTAATAAAGGCTCGAATCAAACATTATTTACAGTGTGATTTTTGTGAAGATTACCTACAAGCAACAAACATCTGTATTGAAGAATTTCATCAAAACTTCGTTATTTCTTCAATTTATTCACCTCCTAGGTTTCAAATATCAGAGAGTCAATACAGCGATTTCTTCAAATCACTAGGTCCCTGTTTCATAGCATCAGGCGCCTACAACGCTAAACATACGTTTTGGGGATCACGCCTAATAACTCCAAAAGGTCGAGTTTTGTTTGACACAACTTCAAAAATGCGTCTGAATGTGATATCGAGTGGACAACCCACCTATTGGCCTACTGATCGACAAAAAATACCGGATGTTATTGATTTTGGCGTGATTAAGGGTATTCCAAGAGAAACGATTAAAGCTGAAGCGTCACTTGAATTATCCTCAGATCATTCACCCACTATCGTCTACATATGGGACAAACAAAACATCATATCACCAATGACTACCTCAAGCATTAATTGGTTGAAATATAGAAAGTATCTTAGTACTCATTGATCGGAAAACATCCCGCTAAGAACACCTGAAGACGTAGAGCGGAGTCTTATTGATTTTGACCAAAACCTCAAATCAGCTGCCCAACATTCAACAATAACCCGACAATTAGCTAGATACAATCAAATTTATTCTGCAGATATCGAACGGCTCTTGGCTGAAAAAAGAAAAATTCGTAGAGAATGGCAATCACAGAGATCTCCTCAACTCAAAAGCAGACTTAAAGAATGCACGAACCGGCTAAGAGACATGCTGGAATCTCAGAGTAGCATCCCTGAAAAACTATTTGGGAGACCTAGACGCAACTCCTCAATCAGATTATTCGTTATGGCGTGCTTGTAGAAACCTTAAAAGGCCAGTCTTACGTAAGCCTTCCTTGCGAACTTCAGCTGGAGGCTGGGCAAGGAGTGGTACCGAAAAAGGAAATTTATTTGCTGCACATTTGAAAAAGGTTTTTACCCCAAATATATCGACTGATATAGTTGAGTTGCCAGTTCTCGAGGCTAGTGCTGCAGTACCGATAAGATTTGAATTTGGTGATCTTGAAAAGGCAATAACGGATTTGAACACCAAAAAAGCCCCTGGCGTTTATAAAACCAGTAATAAGATGTTAATTGAGTTGCCCCGTGTAGCTCGCAGAATCGTTCTTTTTATTTTTAATGCTATTTTACGTTTTGAGTACTTTCCCACAGATTGGAAGGTGTCCTTGGTTACCATGATTCCTAAACCAGGAAAAGACCACACAAAAATTGAATCATACAGACCTATAAGCCTTTTGTCAAATATGTCAAAGCTGTTTCAGTGGATATTAATAACTAAGCTTAACCCTATTCTAAGCGACAAAGGATGTATTCCAAACCATCAATTCGGCTTCAGGAAAAAACATAGTACGATCGAACAAACTCAGGTTAGTCAATGTTGTTAAGAAGACATTTGAAGGGAGAAAATACTGCTCTGCGCTTTTTATCGACGTTTCTCAAGCATTCGATAAGGTATGGCATGAAGGCCTAATATATAAGCTAAAACTGAATTTGCCCGTAAACCTATATAAGCTGCTAGATAGTTATTTAACCGAACGAAAATTTATTGTGAAAGAAGGAGATTTTTTGAGCTCACCCCAGCCAATCGAAGCCGGAGTTCCCCAAGGTAGTATATTGGGGCCCTTTTTATACTTATTGTATACTTCAGACATGCCACACATCAACATTTGCTGACGACACAGCTTTTTTGAGCATTCACGAAAGACCCGAAGTAGCATCACGATATTTACAAGACCACATATCCAATTTAGAAAAATGGTTGAAGAAATGGAGAATAAAAGTGAATGAACAAAAATGTACTCACATAACCTTCACACTGCCTACAGCATCTTGCCCCCCTATTCGGATAAATAACCAAACGATACCTCAGCTTTCAGACGTCAAATATCTCGGCATACATCTTGACCAGCGCCTTACATGGAAACGGCACATAGAAACAAAGTTAACACAAATGAAGTTGAAAGCAGTCCAACTAAACTGGCTAATTGGCAGAAATTCAACTCTAGCTTTAGAATGCAAACTTTTATTATACAAGTCAATTCTAAAACCAATATGGTGTTATGGCATTCAATTATGGGGCACTGCCTCAGCTACCAACGTAGAAAAAATTCAAAGGCGCCAAAATAAGATTCTACGTATTATTACATCTGCTCCCTGGTATATAAAAAATTCGAACATCCATAAAGATCTAAACGTGCCATCAGTTAAAGCAGAAATAGCGAAACTTGCTATAAGGTATTTAAAGAAGCTTGAAACTCATCCGAATCCACTGGCCCGTAACATACTAACTGAACCTGGTTTCATTCGACTAAGAAGGAGGGACACTGCTTCTCTCATCCGTACATCAGAGGGATAACCCACAAATTACAGTAACCGTGAAACATACATTTTTTTTGTCCAGCTCTGGTTGGACTAAACAAGTATATTTATTTTTTTAGACTTAAGATATGAGTAATTATTGATAGTTCAATTATTTATTTATTTATTTAAATTTTGAAGGCCCCAACACTATAAGGTTATATAGGCCTTTTTACAATTCATTATTTAATATAACTTAATGCTAATCTTAATCTTTGCTATTAATAAGTAAAATCTAAATTAAATTATACAAATTGATTTCAGTTAAGAATTTTTTAACATTTTCAAATTCATGTTCATTATTAAGTATTTCAATATTGTTTATATTATATTTAACGCGATTCTCATGGTGTAGTCTGCATTCATTAAATATGTGGAAAACATCTAATGTTTGACCACAATTACAAAGTGGAGGTTGGGTTTTTTCAATAATATGTCTATGGGAAAATAAGCAATGTCCAATTTTTAATCTATTTAGTCTAATAAAATCTTGTTTCGATAAGATGGACGAATTGAACTTGTGTGAAACATTTTTCTGAATTTTGTATAACTTTGCTGTTTGATTATTTTACCACATATCATTCCAAAGATCAAATATTTATTTCCTAATGATCTGCCGGTAATCTGAATAATTATATTTGTATTCCGTAGAAATATTTTCATTTAAGGAATTCTTAGCAAGAGTGTCTACTGTTTCATTTTCATTTATATTTAGGTGACTAGGTATCCACAGAAAGCATATTTCGTTGTTTGGTAGGTTAGTTATAGTTTCTCTTGTCCGATTTATGATCGTGTTACTACTGAATGGATCTTGTAATCCTTGTAATGCACTTTTACTGTCTGATATAATAAGAGTTCTTTGATCAACATTTTCAAGGTTTTCGATGCAAGTTTTTATAGCTAGTAGTTCACTTGTATATATTGATGAGTAATTATGTATTCTTTTTGATATGACTAAATTCTCCCCAAAAACTGCAAAGCCAGCTTTCTCATTTATGACAGAACCATCGGTAAATAAACAAAGGTGGTTTTTATATATTGTATTTCTTAATTCTAAGTATTTCTGATGTACTTCTATGGGAGTCATATCACGTTTGTTACAGTATGCAAGGGAATAATCTACCTTTACATCAGACAGGGACCATGGTGGGGTATCAGCTATTATTATATTATCAATGGAATCTTTAGTTAAAAGATATTTTGAAGTTATTTTATCAAATTCTTGGGCAGCTCTCACATAAAAAGGATAATATTTTTCGGATTTTGCTAGAAAGTGATTAATTTTTGTTCTATTAGTAATTTTTTCGTATAAAGGATGGTTTTGTAATGCGAGAATTTTTAATGTGTAATTAAGAAGATACTTTAATCTTCTGAGGTATAGAGGAGGACATGAGGAGATTATTTGCATGCTAATAGCTGGGCTTGTTTTAAAAGCTCCAATAGAAAGTCTTATTCCTGTATTTAAAATAGGTTCCAAAATTTTCAAATTTGTTTTGTTAGCAGATGAATAAATAATTGATGCATAATCTATACTTGGTAGTACTATTGAACATAAAATTTTAAGAAGGGTTCGCGGGTCAGAACCAAATTGGGAGCATCTTAACATTTTAATTATATTTAGCTTTGAATTGGCTTTGGCCTTTATATTATGTATGTGGGAATTTTTGGCTAAATTCCTTTATTTTTAAATAAAACTTTAGGTTTTTGTATTTTTTAAGTTATTTTTCAAAAGTTTTAGTTTATTTTATTTATATTTTTACATTTACAAGATTATTAGATTTAAGTTATTTAATAAATTTAGATTAATTAGTTTTACATATGTACATATATATTTTAAGTTTAGAATTAATTATTTATTTTACGCTCACTAAAGCTCACTGAACTTCTTTCGACTCTGTCTCCTTTCGAACTCTCCTAAAAACTGTCCTCTAATCGGTTTTTTCTTCTATTGTCAAATGTTTTTTATGTTTTTCGTCAAAGCTTGCTATGAGTTTTTGTGTGTGTGTTAGTGACTTTTTATGTGAGTTCTGTATGAATGTTTCATGGCCTACTAATTATTTCAGAGCCTACTATTTGTTTTTGTGTGTGTGTTAGTGACTTTTTATGTTTTGTTTATTAGTGTGTTATGTATGAATGTTTCATGGCCTACTACTTGCCATGCGTATTATATTTAAAGTAGGTAGTCCGTCTGAGCAGTCACTTGACTACCACATCCTACAATCGGCCCTCCTGACGCTGGCTTCGTCCCGAAGCCGGATGCCACGGTTTCATGTATTCTACCACAGTAACGCATTTTTTCGTACCCTCAGTTTCACCAATCTTCTCTACTTCGTACCGGTCGTGGTTCAACTTGGCCAATACCTTATATGGACCAAGGAATTTAGGACGTAACTTCATGCCTACACCATATTGGGTTCGTTTGATGGCCACCAAGTCTCCTATTTTGTAATTTGAGCCTGGTATTCGTTTTTTGTTGAATGTCTTTTTGTTTTCCTCTTGGATTCGCGCAATGTTCTCTCGGGTCTCGTCTCTAATTTGATCTCTTTCCCTTTGTACATCGGCTTCTGCAAATTCTTGCAATATTTGGCTAAGTTGTAAATCCTCTTTTGTTCTCATTCCGATGCCCGTCATTATCTGGAAGGGGGTTTTTTTGGTGCTCCTCGAAGGAGTGTTGTTAAGAAACTTTTGGACTCTATCCACATATTTATACCATTGGTTCGGCTTTTCGGCACACATTTTTGCCAGCATGGGTACGATTATGCGGTGGATTCGCTCCACTTGCCCGTTTCCTCTTGGGACTCCGGTGGCAATTACCAAATGTTGTATCCCTTCGTTGGTACAGTACTCTTTGAATTCGTTGGACGAAAAAGCGGTTCCTTGATCACTTATTATTCTCTGAGGGTTTCCAAATACTGACGACAGTTTTTCCAATTTCTCAACTACCTCCCTACTGCCGGTACTTTTTGTTGGATAAAGCCAGACAAATTTTGTAAAAGCATCAACGATAACAAGAATATGATTATACATTTTGTGTGTAGCTTCTATTGGTCCGACATGGTCTATGTGGTATGTTATGAACGGTCGATCCGATTTGTCGATCGGGTCGAGCATGCCTTCTTTCCTCCCAGCTTTTGCATCGGTTATTATACACTCCACGCAGCTTTTAACCGCAGTTTCAACTTTAGATTCTAGTTTTGGGATAAAGAATTGTTTCTCTACTAATTCTTTAGTTTTACGAATTCCGAAATGTCCTTGACGATGAGCCATCTCTATAATTTCCTTCTGCATTTCGTCTGGTATTACTATTAACTCTTTAGTAGGATCCTTATGTAGAATTCCATATTTGATATAGTAATTTTCATATGGAGTCGTTTCCAAAACTTTGCAAACAGCTCTTGTCCAACTGTCATTCTGTTGTGCCTCTATAATACGATGGCGTAGCGAATCCTGTATCATGAGACATGACATCCGACTCAGTGCATCTACATGCCTCATTTGAGTTCCAGACCGATGTTCAATGGTGTAGTCAAATTCTTGAAGAAATAAGGCCCACCTCGATACTTTTACCGGTACATCTTCCTTGCGCATTGTCATAGCGAATGCATTACAGTCTGTGACAATTTTGAATTTTAATCCCAGCACGTATATCCGCCATTTTTTTAGAGCTTCCACTATAGCCAACACCTCCAATTCATAGGAGTGGTATTTTTCTTCAGCCACCGTGGTTTTTCTACTCATATATTCTATCGGGTGAAACGTCAAGTCTTCTGAATCTTTTTGAAGAAGTACTGCTCCGTAACCATGTTTGCTCGCGTCAGTATGGATTTCGGTTTCTGCATTTGGATTGTATAAACGTAAGACTGACTTGCTTGTCAAGGCTGCTTTAAGTTGCTGTACTGCTAACAATTCCTCATCACCCATTTTAAATTTCGTATCTTTTCTTAAAATATTAGATAATGGTCTAGCGATAATTGCGTAATCTTTAATAAAACGACGAAAGAAGGAAGTTAATCCCAGAAAACGTTGTATGGCTTTAACGTTGTTTGGTATCGGAAAATTTCTTATAGCTGTAATTTTCTCTTCCGACGGGGATATCGAGGAATTTTCTACGATATATCCTAGGAATTGAATTTTGTTGCAAAGAAACTGACACTTGCTCCATTTGAACTGAATTCCATTCATTGATGCGACTTCTAGTACTCTCCGCAAATTTTTAATACCCTCCCTTTTATCACGAGATAGTATAACTATGTCGTCCATATATACGACAATCTTACCTTCAGTAATCAGTTTATGAAATACTGCTGCTATATATCGACAAAAAATTGCAGGTGAGTTACTAATTCCAAAAGGTACATACTGAAATTCATACTGTCCACTTTGCGTAACGAATGAGGTATATTTGCGCGATTTTTCTGCAATTGGTACGTGTAAAAAACCGTTTCTCAAATCAAGGGTCGTAAATACCTTAGCCTCTTGAAGTCTTTGAATGACGTCATCTACCAACGCCATGGGAAAGTTGTCACGAACTATCTTTTCATTTAAACGTCTGTATTCACAGCAAAGCCTCTTCGTACCATCTTTCTTTGACACTAATACAACTGGAGAGGAATACTCAGAAAAACTAGGCTTAATAATACCCTCTTCGAGCCACTCTTTAACCTGATTTTCTATAACCTTCCTATCCGCAAATGAAGTTCTACGAGGTCTGCTTGCTACAGGAATTTCATCTTTTAATGTTATGTTCATTTCTATTATGTGCGTCGTAGGTGCTTTTGGTTTATAATCATTGATCATCATTTTTATTTCCGTACCAATATCTTCCTCCAAATGTTTTAACTCTATTAATTCTCTATCATCAGATGATACTGAGTTTACTATCTCCCCAAATTCTTCTACCAGCTCATGTATTGGATTAGCGTCCAACGCAGGTCTCACACAAGCCTCGGGCTGTTCTAGGAAAAGAGCAGATTCCACTTCTAATGGCTTCTCCAACATATTTTCTTCGTCTTTTTCAATTAAATTTATGCAATTTGTCTTCTTCCGGAATTTGGCGCCAGTAGAATCAATAGTCAAATCTACCTTAGCTAAAATATCATTCCCTATAACCGCAGAATAAAGTATGTCTCTTTCCTTCACCGTATAGAAATCAATATCTAACTCGACGGCATCTAGTTTGACTCGAGTTCTGACATAACCCATCGTCGAGATGCTTTTTCCCCCGATACCAGTCAGAGTTTTAACCTTGGGCTCCAAATTAAAATCTGACAAATTTAAAAGTGTGTCATATCTCAAAATACTGACGTCACTGCCAGTGTCGATTATAGCTGATACTATTTTACCTTCAATTACTATTTCCTTAAATATTCTTCGCGACGGAAGATTAGCGTCCTCTGCCAGCGTGTGAACATGTCTCTTAACATCTCTGACTGCGTTTTCTGTGTTAATACCTGGGCAATCAAAGGATTTGTGGCCAGGTTTTTTACATTTGAAGCATTTGATATCCGCTGCTCTGCAGTCTCTTGCCATGTGACCTTCTGTTCCACACTTGAAACATCTCTGGCTATCACGCCTAGGCTCTGCTACAGGCTTCTCATATTTGATTTTATCTGCTTTAAAGTTTGACGACCTTTCAGCGAAATAAATTTTTTCAAACACAGAAATTTTTTCTTTCAATTCTTCAAGAGTCCGTGCTTGGTACAATATTGCCTTGCTTGAGATGGTTCCGGGAATTCCTTCTATAAAGTACTCAATTATACTCACATCGTCTAAATGAGTAGGGTTTCCAATTTCCATCAGGGAGTATAAATATTGCCGAAGCGTTTCCTCATTTCGTTTCTTCCGATTTTTTAGTTTGCGATGAATGGTGATTGCGGATGGTTTCATCCCAAATTCTCGCTTCAATACAGTTTTAAGAGAGTCCCAATCTCTTACACCAGATTGGCTTCTGATGAACGTCTTGGCAGCTCCTTTTAACAATTGTTTACCATAAATGTATTTTTGGAGTTGATCCCAATGTAAGACATGCGCACAATCCTCAAATTCTTCAACCCATTTATCGACGTCGTGAGTATTTTCCCCTGAAAATTTTGTCACCGATTCTTCTACGTCTCTCAATGTAAAATGCGAATGACTACTGACATGAGGTACCACTGAAGCCGCGTCACCGAACTCCGAGTCTCCATCAGCGCCTCTGTGAGGACCGAAATGTTGGATGAGCCTCTCCTGTAGGTCAGCCTTTGCTCCTGTAGTATCTAGTCCAAGTCTTTCAGCATTTGTCCTCAATTCATCTACCGTCATAACTAATATGTCTCTTAAGTCCATTTTTGTTCTACCTATAAGTCACTCTCGTATGTTTTGTTGTTTATATATATTAATCGGTCGTACTACAGATATAAAATTTTATAAAATTACCTAAATTGACAATATTATAAATTTTATATAAACATATATTTTTATAATTTATTATTAGATAATTTGTTATTATTATTCAATGAATCTCTTTAATATTTTTGTTTATCTCTATGAATTAATTATTTAAATAATTTTTAGCAAATTTATTATTAACTCTAATTTGAGTATACCAAAATAAATTATTTTTAAGAAAAAATTTTCTTATTTTTCTTCAAAAAAAAATTCAAAACAAAACCTCTTTAATTAATTAAATTACTTTTGTGTAATTTAATTAAATAATTTCTACTAAAATTATAATATCTTTTTCTCTATATTACTCGAAATAATAAATATTATTGGAGAACCCGTTCACAATAACTCGGTGTGCAAAAATTTTAATAGAGTTTACACTAAAATGACACAACTTTTTGGTATACTCTGTTTTTATTTATATGTAAAATTAAACACGAATATAATTCTTTATTTACATACATACATAAATTCAATTTACCAACTCTACTTCTAATTGTCTCTGCTCTCCAGCTCTCCAGCTTCTTGTTGTATATTGCGACTGCGTGTTTTCTTGTTTCTTTATCTTCACGCATGTGCTTAGCTCTCTCTATCTCTCTCTCTATTTCACTCTTTATCTCTCTCAAATTTCATTTGCTGCGCTTCTCTGCTCTGCTTTGTTCATCGCCATTAGCTTGACGACAAATTGGGGTGGTTTTCATAGCCACTTTGTTTTTATGCATAAAATTCTCTTTTTTTTCACACACATACTCGATTATCTCTTGTGTTTTTTTTAAAATAATTTCTTTTAATTTTGTGGCTCTGATTAAATATGCCTTGTTACGGATGAATACTATTTTTGTCTTTATTTATTTATTTTCCTGTGTTTTTCTTTATATAGACGGTTTATGTGTATGATTGTCTTTTATTTGTAAACAAAAAACAGATTTAACACTTTCTATGCATATCACATTTTATTTTATTCTGTTCACATATAGTTTTATTTTTAATTTGCAAACACAAAATTTAATTTTGCAATCACATTTAACTACATATGTATTTAGCTATTATGTATTTTTTATTTTGGTTTAAATAGTTTTTATATATTTTCCGCCTCCTTTTTTAATGTTTTCAAATTTGTAAAATATTTTCAAATTTGTAACAAATTTTCGTTTGTTTATTTATGCTCTTTTTTTTTTGTAGTTCTTTTGTTCACCTTCTACCACTATGTTTATGTGCACTTATACATACAAAACCTACATACATATGTATGTATTTCTCTTGTTCAATATCGAATAAAACACTCTCCTTCGAAATCAATTTATTTTAAAATAAAAATTTTTCTTTCATCAATATGTTTTTTATTTCATTTCACAATTTGGGAGTTTTTCGTTTTTGTTTCAAACAATACGTATTTTGATTCAAAATTTTTATATAGGCACAAAATTTACACGCTTACGTCTTCGTGGGATTTTGATATACATTTATCTTCACTTACATATATTTTTGTTAGGTTTTGGTTTAAAATATTTTGATTCAGTTTTTATTTTTTACAAAATTAACACGGAAATAACAGCCTTATTTTACAATTTAAAATTAATTCTCAAGTTCACATTTTTTCACAAGCACTTTTAATTTTATAGGTTGAGCCCCCATTTGTGGGAATTTTTGGCTAAATTCCTTTATTTTTAAATAAAACTTTAGGTTTTTGTATTTTTTAAGTTATTTTTCAAAAGTTTTAGTTTATTTTATTTATATTTTTACATTTACAAGATTATTAGATTTAAGTTATTTAATAAATTTAGATTAATTAGTTTTACATATGTACATATATATTTTAAGTTTAGAATTAATTATTTATTTTACGCTCACTAAAGCTCACTGAACTTCTTTCGACTCTGTCTCCTTTCGAACTCTCCTAAAAACTGTCCTCTAATCGGTTTTTTCTTCTATTGTCAAATGTTTTTTATGTTTTTCGTCAAAGCTTGCTATGAGTTTTTGTGTGTGTGTTAGTGACTTTTTATGTGAGTTCTGTATGAATGTTTCATGGCCTACTAATTATTTCAGAGCCTACTATTTGTTTTTGTGTGTGTGTTAGTGACTTTTTATGTTTTGTTTATTAGTGTGTTATGTATGAATGTTTCATGGCCTACTACTTGCCATGCGTATTATATTTAAAGTAGGTAGTCCGTCTGAGCAGTCACTTGACTACCACATCCTACATGTATATGAGCTTTAAAAGTTAATTTTCAGTCAAAGGTGATTCCTAAGAATTTGTATTGTTCTACAAATTTTATATTTTTACCATATAGTTTTATTGTAGGATTGTCTTGAGCTGTTTTTCGTCTAGAAAATTTTATGGCAACTGTTTTCTCATCATGAAATTGAAAACCACTAGTATCATTCCAAGTTTCTAGTTTTTTAATTGTATTTTGGATTTTATTAGCTATAGCCGAAACTTTTTTGCCTGAGCAGTATATAATAAGGTCATCAGCATATAGTAATGCCTTAACATCTTTATGACAATTTTTTAAGATATCATCAATCGCTAGGAGGAAAAGGGTGACACTAAGTACAGATCCCTGAGGGACCCCGTTTTCTAAATCATAGTAACTAGATGTTGTGCCTCCTACCATGCAACAAAACTTTCTCTCTTGCAAAAAATTAGATATAAAGGCAGCCATGTTTCCACGTATTCCAGCCAAATTTAATTTCTTGAATATTAATTTTTTCCATACACAATCGTAGGCTTTCCGTATGTCAAAAAAGACAGCTACTAAATCTTTTCTTGAGGAAAAACTTTCCATTATATCGGAATGTAAAATTGCTAAATTGTCTATTGTTCCTCTATTTTTCCTAAACCCGGATTGGTTGACATTTAATATGTTATTCTTTTCTATATGATAAACTAGTCGTTTATTTATCATTCTTTCCAAAAGTTTACAAGTGCAGTTGGTAAGAGATATTGGTCTGTAATTATTTCTATTCGTTCCATCTTTTCCCGGTTTTAAGACTGGAATGACTATAGCATTTTTCCAATTTTTTGGGAAAACTTGTTTTAACCAGATTGTATTATAAAAGTCTAAAATATATTTTGTGGCATTTGTGTCTAAATTTTTTAACATTTCATATCTTATATTGTCTGGACCCGGTGATGTACCATGACATGACCTAAGCGCAGATTTTAGCTCAGTTAAAGTTAATTTAGTGTTATATGATTCATCATTGTTGGATGAGTCAATAGGAAAATTAGTGGTTATTGCATATGATATAAATTTTGTTGAGTAATTTGAAGAAGACGAGTTTTGTGCGAAACTAATTGCTAAAGTATCAGCGATATCTTTAATATCTGTCAGAAGTGTTTGGTTGTCATCTAATGCTGTGATTTGGTGGAAGTTAGAGTGTCCGTTAAGCGATTTGATTTTTCTATATACCTCTGATGAGGAGGTTTTTAAATTTATAGAGTCACAAAATTCTGTCCACGATTTCCTCTTACTTTCTCTGATAGCTTTACGAGTTTCAGATTTAGCTTTTAAAAATTTTTCTAAATTTTCCGAACTCATATTTCTTTTGAATTGCTTTAGGAGTTTTCTTCTTTCCTTAATTAGTAATTTTATATTATTATTCCACCAAGGGACTTCTTTCCTGTTGCATATTGTAGGCTTAAGTGGAATGGCTTCGTGAGCCGAACTTAAAATAGTTTCTGTAACGTAGTTCTCAATTTCATTGATGTCGTAAAAGCTGGTCAAAGGTTTATTAAAATTGCAATTAAATTTTTCCCAGTTTGCCCGTTTTATATTCCAGCAGGGTCTGCGTTCATAGTTTGGTGCGAATCCAGTTATATTAATCATAATTGGATAATGATCACTACTATATAAATCATCATTAATACTCCATTCAAATAAATGTTGAATGTTGGGAGAAACGAGACTTAAATCTATATTACTAAAAGTTTGGTATGCAAAACTAAAATGAGTGGCACAATTTATATTGTTTAAAATATTAAGATTATTTTCATCTATAAATTCTTCAATAATATTTCCTCTTGAGTCTGTTCTACTGGATCCCCAAATGGTATTATGGGAGTTAAAGTCACCTAAAAGCAAATAAGGAAGGTTGAATTGAGATGTTAAATTAGTTAGATCACTTTTGGAAATGTTTTCTGATCCTGGAAGATAAATGGAGCAAATAATAAATTTTATTGGGAATTTGACTTTTATCGCTACTACTTGATATTGGGAGGAAATTGTTATTTCTTCTCCATCAAATAAGTTATTTAGATAAATACAGACTCCACCATGAGCAATTGAGCCTGAAAAAGAATTTTTAAAGAAACAAGTAAAATTTTTTAGTTTTGTGTGATAATTGCTTTTAAATCTAGATTCTTGTATACAAATGGCTAGGCAGTTAAATTTAGATGTAATAAGTTTAACTTCATCAAAATGATTTGCAAAACCGTTACAGTTCCATTGTATTATTTTATATTGATTACTCATTAAAGGTAAAGTCACTAGAGTCGTCTAAACTATCTTCAATTGTGCTTGCTGGGTTGTCATTTGTTACTAAAGGTATGTTAGTTGTGTTCTCTTTCTTTTTTTCTCTGCATTTGATAATTCACGCTTCTTTCTCTTTGAGATGTTTTTTGGTAATAATTCAATTTTTGATCCATCTGTTTTTGTTATTTTGCGTACTGGAGAGGTTGTTGTTGTTTTTGGATTTGGATCAGCTGTTGATTTCGTGGTAGGTTTTTTATCTCCACTTTCTTGACATTTGCATTTGCAATTGCAATGTTTTATTATATTTGCATATGTTGTTGGTAGAGTATGTTGTCTATCATATTCTCTTCGCGCTTCATTCATTGTTTTCTTTTGTGTTACTTTAATTTTTTGAATTTCATATTCTTTCATATAAGAAACACATTGTTTTGAAAAGCTGTTGTGTTGTTGTTCGCAGTTAGCGCATTTTGGTGGTTTATCACATCTTTCACGTTTGCCGGCTTCGTCAACTGATGTATGTTCGACATTACTACAATGTGGGCACATTTTATCTGGTGACGAACATCCCTCTGAAACATGTCCAAATTGGAAGCATTTAAAGCATCGTAGTGGATTAGGAATGTATGGTTTAATCATAGTATACATATAGCCCAATAATATTTTTTCTGGCAAATCACTAACGTTGAACGTTATTATGTACAAACCAAGGTCATTGGTTGTAAGTGTTTTTGTTTCGGGATCTCTCCTTTTCAATCGTTTAATTTCTATGACACTGGGATTTTGTTCACGAATTTCTCTTAACAGTTCGTCATCAAAAGGCACCGTAGTTCATTGGAGTAGAATATTCCTTTCGATTTATTTAGTGAGGTGTGCTCTTCAACTTTTACAAAAATGTCTAGGGATAAAGACATCATTTGGATTACTTTGCTTGCTTGATTCCCATTGAAACATTGTATGAGTAGTTGTCCAGATCTCAGTTTTTTACATGATTTTACTTTTCCTCCGACTGCATCTATGGAACGTTGTATGAGAAATGGTGAAACGTCTGCGAGACCTTTATCTGCTTGGACCCCTGCTCTGCTCATTATAAGAAAAATTGGATGTATAGAATTCGGATTTTTCACCGTTTTGTCCCTGTCAAAGAGGAGACCCCCCATTGTGGGAACTAAATGAAACCATAAAAGCTGTAAACTGTTTGTGTTTTTTCTTTTGTATTTTTTTTTTTTTTTGTTTAATATAAGAAAAAATTTATTTTATTTTTTTTCACGTGCAAATGGAAATTTATTTATTTTATTTTTATTTTTTTGTTTGTTTTGTTTTACTTCACTTCTAGTCAAGACGTTAGTAGAAGTCAGTGTTCACTCACCGAGAGTAAAAACTGAACTGGATAGTTCAATTATATTGAAGATACAATAAATAAAAATTGCGAAAAAAAATTGAATTTATTAAAATAAACTTAAAATAAACTTATAACACAAAAAAAATACTTTCACAAATTAAGGATTTTAATTAGTTTCAAATTAAAAATTAATTGATTCAATTATTTTTTAATAGGGAGATTTTTTGTTCTATTTTAAACAGATATATAATTTAATCAATTAAAAAATTAATTACAAATTAATTTATAACTAATTAAAACCTTAAATTGGTGTCCTTTTTTTTCTTTGAAAGACAAATCAAAAGCTTTCAGATAATATTTAATTTATTCTCATACATTATTTTTTAGTGGTCCAACTTACTTTGACCCATTAGTTGCCCCACTACTAACTTACTCTTTTATTTCCTCTGTTTTTAAATGTATGTGTGAACATTTTATTAAGACTTGTACTTATAATCAACCTGCATGTGAGTTTATGCTGAGCAGATACACAGCAAAAATATTTGCGGTATTTAAAGATATTGTTTGTTTGGAGGTAAAGTTTCAGATATAAAGTTAATTAATTTTGTAATTAATTGAATTAAACACTTAAGTTAACAGTTACGCAAAAAAATATTGTATTACAAAAATAACTGAATCAATTTCAAATTTAATAAAATTTGTGTCTGAAACTAAATAAAACTTTATTTAGTGTGAATTTTTTTCTATGTAGTATTTTCTTAACACATTCCTCTTTCAAATTTTATTTTATTCCATGAAAATTCCTATTCATTTGTTGATTAATGGCAAAATATAAATCAAAGCTTTATTTTATGTTTAGTTTATCCCTGCACATATCTATACTTCTACATACTTATACTGATTTATACTCATATACATTATTGCAAATGTACTTCTTCTGGCCGTTTTAAATGTCTTATTCCTGTTGTAGTTAGTTTTACCTTTGCTGATTTCATTTTCCTTTTGCCTGATAAATTTCTTTCAATTACCAATTTAATGCTCACAAATCTTTCTTTCGTTCTCATTGGTTTATTTTGGCAAAAAACACTCATTCAAGCTTATATCGAATTATTGTACTCATTTAAAATTTATGTGTTGAAATATCTGTGATTTGGGTATTTTTTAGCCATTTTAAAGGTAATTCGTATGCAAATGTTAGATGTGTGATTTAAGCAAATATTTAAGATCTAATAAAACTAACTCTGAATACGAAAATAATAAAAAAAAGGTGGGTGGAGAAAACTTTTTTTTGTTTTTTTTTTTTTTTAAATTAAAGAAAATTTTCGAAATGTACATACATCTAGTTTAAGAAATTCTTTGTTTTTAATACGAAGCTCCGGACACTTTAAATATTCACTCTACAAGTGAGCGTTTAGTTAAATAAATTTATGTGTTTAAGTTTATAAAATAAAAAGCTATTTTAATACCCTTCGCCACGTATTTCGTTCGTAATTTTCACAATAATCATTTGTAACTTTTTGGCGCAAAATCACTAAGTTGGAAAATTTAATTTGCCAGTAAATAAATATCTAAAATCTTAATTATATTGTGCAAGTAAGCGTAATGAAATAATGATGTGTTTTATCACACAAGTCGTGCACATACATTCGGTAAGTCATTTAACTAAGATTCCTAAAAACCGTTTCTTCTTATGATTTTGTCATTTTATTCCACATTTGGAACGGGGCCTATAACTAAAGCAGCTTCAGTTATTATACAAGCTGTATTTTGTATCCTTTCAATTTAATATCTCGACGTAAAATGCGCCCATTCATTCCATACGTCAGTCCGAGTTGCTGTGAACGGCGTCCAATCGACTCTCCACGGCCTTCGTGTACACACTCAGCTACGGGCGCTATATTTTCTTCACATCGTGCTGGACGTGGCCTATTCGGTCGAATGTAATCCAATAATGAATGCTGGGTCTCAGAATGGATGATGGTGTTGCGAATAGTACGCTCAGGCCGATTATGTTGAACATAGGTTGAGCGAATATATTCCTAACAGAACGTGCATTATCGTAATAAAGTTGAACGATTTGAAAATGATGTTCAGGTTTAAGTCGTTCCATTATGAAATGCCAAACAATACTAAACAAAAATAACATGACAGTTCACACGTGATATTGAAAAAAGTATCTCTAATTGAATCACCCTTTATTTGCATATAAATTAAAAAAGGGTAAAATATTTTTTTACAAATTATTTTAAAAATGTTTATAGTTTAAGAGGAAAAAAAGTTTTTTACTTAATCCGGCTTAATTCCCAACTATTTCTTATAATCTTTTTTAAAATTATTTTAAAATTAAGAATAATTACACAATTTATACCTAAAAACAAAAACGCACATATAATATTACTAACCCGAGCTTAAAGGTTTTTATATTTTTCATTTTCACTTCAGAAAGCACCGTAAACTAATTCTTAAAATATCGAAAATTTAAGTTTTTATTTCAAGCAAGATAAACGTCAAATAAACTTGAACAACGGTATTTGTCATAAACAAAAATTTTTGCGCAATTTTGTGTACTTTTACTGAGGGAAAAAATTCAGTTTGCAAAACTTAAATTTGTCAATTAAAAAACCCCTGTGTGCGTTAACAAATAAAAGTATTAAAAATCTGTTTTTTATTATTCTGTGCAATTATCTAATTAGTTTAATAACGGTAAATTGTTATCATTTATCAAGCATAGTTTTATTATTAATCTGCTGAAAATATTTATAAAAAACCAAAAACATGCAAGTGTTTATATGTTTTAATTCTGTGAATTCCCCAGTGTACACACAACTTAAATTTCTCGGCACAATCTGACAAAGTCACAACTAAAATTTTCACCTTCAAACTGTCTATCAAAAATATGCAGGAAACAAGTTGAGCGCAAGATTTTCAACATAAACAACTATTTTAGATCTTAATCATGGAAAAAGTTTTTGCAGCTAAAACCCATATAAAGAAAAACAAACAAACAAACAGACAAGTGCTCAAAAATCTAATAAACTTAAAAACAAGAAAAGAACTTTCAACAAGCCTTTTTTTCATTTACTTTATGGTTATTGGTGTTTAACTCTGTGTATTGCATATTTCATATGTACAAAAACTATTTGTTAGGTTTGGCATATTCGCTCTTACACTGATGTAAAATAAATGGACTTTCCGTTAGCAAGAAAAACAATATTCAACAACAACAATAAAAATAAAAATAACCTACAGATAAAAAAGTTTTAGACTGTAAAAAAACAACATAAAATAACAAAAGGATATGAGTATATTGAACGTCAATCACTTTGTGGCAAACATACTCGTAAATGTATCGATGTAGTGCATTGACAGACCGACTGGCAAATTCATTTACACACATACTGAAATAAACATGCAAACATGACTGTTACTCATAAAGGAAAAGTGACCAGATTTTTTTTAGTTATGAGTTAAAACATAAACAAAAAGATTAAAGACTATTTGGGAAGGAAAGTTGTTGGAATTTTGTGTAAATTCTCATTTGATTAAAATTAAAAAAATATCAGTATTTTATTGATATTCTTTATTGTATGCCTAATATCGGGTGGTTAAATTTTGAGGGCCGATGTTGAATGTGAACCACACTTAAACGTCAAGTTTTTTTTTTTTGTCTGGATTTAATTTGACACTTCTCAATTTCAGACAAACTCCATTTAAACTATGGAAAGATACACAATCTAGCAACACTTTAAAGTTATTCAGGCTTATTATGAAAATGGATGATCGATTTTCGAAGAACTTTTTACTGGAAGATATGGATGCAGACGATATGTGGACGGTGCCACTTGCCACACAGCTAAGTACGCAATGGCTCTTTTGCGCGACAAATTCAATAGACGTGTTATCTCACGTGGTGGCGATGTCAATTGGCCGCCAAGAACATGTGATTTGACACCATTGGACTTCCTTCTTTGGGATTATTTCATACAAATGTTGTACTTGTTAAGCAACAATTCAAGAGCTAAAGGATAATTTGGCACATTAATGGCATAGAGACTCAATTATGCCTCAGCGTCATCGAAAATTTGGTGCATCGATTTGGCCGATATTTCGTTCCATACATAATTGAATAATTTCCTAAATAATTTGTTTTGTCGGCCCTTACAAATTTAATCACCAAAGTAAAAAATAAAAAAAAATTCTCCTTTCAGACCAGTCAATGCTGATCAAAAAAAAATATATGGTTGTTATTATCATTTGTGGGTCACCTCTATGATGTTCTGTCATGAGAAGCATTATCCTTCTTTTTTAGTCGAATGTAACCACGATCATTTAGGATGTTATGGGCGAGTGAAGTTTGGTGTGGTTCAAGCTTCTGCATGTTTCGCTATTTATATTTCAACAAATAGCTTGCTTAGACATACCAGGGTGCCACTGTAATCAATCGTAAAATCTTAATTTGGCACCTTTTAATTTTGAAGCAGTTCCTCAAACATATATGAATGCAGTTAAATATGGGTAAGGGATTGAATCAAGAAGCTCAAGTTATGCATCATAATAGGTCTGTTTCTTTACTTTTTGGGTAAAGTTCGTGAAAATGAGAGCAAACATAATTTTTTCTCATAAAGAGAGCGTTACACAAAAGTACGGCAACACAAAAACCCAAATTTTTAACAAAAAAATAAAAAGTCAGTGTTTTGACAGTTTTGATTAAATAATTTATTATTTTTATTTTAAAAACATTTCTTTTTTTTCATAATTTATTTATTGTATCTTCAATAATTTTTGAACTAACAATAATTACTCGTATCTTAAGTCTAAAATAAAATATTCTTTTTAAGTCCAGCCAGTGCTAGACAAAAATAATGTTTGTTTCACGGATTTCGAAATCATTTGCGGGTCATCCCTCTAATGTACGGCCAAGAAAAGCAGTATCTCTTCTTTTTAGTCGAATGTAACCAGGTTCATTCAGCATGTTAAACGCCAAAGGGTTTGGATGAGATTCAAGCCTCTTTAGATATGTGACTGCATGTTCCGCTATTTCTGATTTAACTGATGGCATGTTTAGGTCTTTGTGGATGTTCGAATTTTTTATATACCAGGGAGCAGATGTAATAATACGTAAAATCTTATTTTGGCGCCTTTGAATTTTTTCTACATTGCTAGCTGAGGCTGTGCCCCATAACTGAATCCCATAACACCAAATTGGTTTGAGGACCGACTTGTACAGTAGAAGTTTACAATCTAAGCTCAGGGTGGAGTTTCTGCCAATAAGCCAATTTAGTTGTACTGCTTTTAGTTTCATTTGTGTTAACTTGAAGTCAATGTGGCTTTTCCAAGTAAGGCGACGGTCAAGATGTGTAACCAGGTATTTAACGTGTGAAAGCTGTGGTATCATTTGGTTATTTATGCGAATAGGAGGGCATGAGTCCCTGCGCAGTGTGAAAGTTATGTGAGTGCATTTTTGTTCATTCACTTTTATTCTCCATTTTTCTAGCCATTTTTCCAAATTGAGTATGTGGTCTTGTAAAAGTTGTGATACTTCTTGGGCACTTTCATGAATACTTAAAAAAGCTGTGTCATCTGCAACAGTTGATGTGTGGACTAGGGTGCTAATTGGCATATCCGATGTGTACAGTAAATATAAAATTGGTCCCAAAATGCTACCTTGGGGAACTCCGGCTTCAATGAGCTGTGGCGAGCTTAAAAAGTCGCCTTCTTTTAATAAAAACTTGCGATTCGTTAAATAATCTTTTAAGAGCTTGTACAAGTTTTCGGGCAAGTTCAGCTTTAGCTTAAATATTAGGCCTTCGTGCCAAATCTTATCGAATGCTTGAGAAACGTCGATAAAGAGCGCAGAACAGTATTTTTTTTCTTCAAAGGTCGTTTTAATTACATTTACTAATCTGTGTGTTTGTTGGATCGTACTATGTTGTTTTCTGAAGCCGAATTGATGGTTCGGAATGCATCCTTTCGCTCTAAGAATTGGATTTAGCTTAGTTATTAATATTCTCTCAAATAACTTTGACACGTTTGATAAAAGGCTTATAGGTCTGTATGATTCTACTTTTGTGTGGTCTTTTCCTGGTTTAGGAATCATAGTTATCAAAGAGACCTTCCACTCTGTGGGAAAGTACGCAAGACGTAAGATGGCATTAAAAACAAACAGAATAATTCTGCGACCTATACGGGGCAACTCAACTAACATCTTGTTACTTGTTTTATCAACCAGCGGCTTTTTTGGTGTTTAAATCTGCTATTGCCCTTTCAATATCGCGAAATTCAAATCTTAGGGGTACTACCGCACTAGTCTCAACTGATGGTAACTCAGCTATATCAGTACATACATTTAGGGTGAAAACCTTCTTCAAATGTCCAACAAACAAATTGCCTTTTTCGGTATCATTCCTTGCCCAGTCTCCACAAGAAGTTCGCAAGGGAGGCTTACGTACGACCGGTCTTTTAAGGTTCCTACATGCACGCCATAATGAATAATCTGATTGAGCAGTTGCATTTTAAAAACATTTGAATAAATTTTTACTTTGTACATTTACATTGTAACTCTTTTTATACAAAACTTTTTTCTCAATATACAAACATATACATATGTATGTATGTATGTATGTATGTATGTATGTATGTATGTATGTATGTATGTATGTATGTATGTATGTATGTATGTATGTACGTATGTAGCTATTTTACACCTTTTTAAAAATTTTGTTCTCTTTTTTCATTTTTTCTATTGTTTATGTTTTATAGTTGTTTGACAATTTACACAATTTGCCCGAAGAAAAACTTTGGGCTGTTTTGTGTAAGAAGAGGAAGAATTTTATTCTCTCAAACACGCTCTCATTTACCCAAATTTAAAGTACGGGAACGCTTTTTGAGCTAAATGGGTTCCCGCGTTATCCCAAAGTTGACTAAAGAAACACGGCTAATGTATTAAATTAATACCACAATAAAAAATATCTTTATTTTGCCTCTAAAAACTAATTCTTGAAATCTAGTTTCAATACAGAAACTTTTAAAACCTACTATTGGCTTTTTGTTCAAATCTGGTCACTTAAATGTATTCCACAACAAAAGTTACACATAACTTACTCTTACATCACTAACGGGCAGAGTAAAACAATAAACAAATCACATGTTTTCTTTGAAGGAAACAGTTGTCTACACAATCACACACATCCAAACAAGTGAATGCGTGTGGCAAAAAGCTACATTTTACAAATGAATAATATTTGAGAGGAAATTTAACAATTGCACACAAACACACCAGTAACAACTTACTCGCCCTAATGCTCACACATGGTCATAAATCTTGAAATCAACGTTTAAATTGACGAAGGCATAGAGGAGTGTGATAGTATTTTCAAGGTTTGGTAGTGGTAACCTTTAAATTTACATAAAAAAAATTAAAAAAATCCTTTTACAATAAAATCTAAAAGAAAACAAAAGATGAGTATATAGATAATAATACAAAGATATTCTGACATTTTATTTTAGCTACGACGTTTGCTTTTACAAAGGCTTAGAATATATGTATATCATTTATTTTAATCTGCTTTTTTCCTAGATTATATCGACCTGCCATAAAACTTGATAAATCTTTACGCTAGAATGAAAACAACAAAAGAAATAGAAATGATTCAAAAAGGCATTACAACATACATATGTATATAAGGCACATAACATATTTTTCTAATCAGAAAATTATAAAAATAATTATATTTTTTCAGTTTTTATGAACAAAGAATTCTTTTTATATGAAAAAATACTTATATGCGGTGTGTTTCGTTATCCAAATCGTAAAAATGTACAATAAACATTTGTAAGTAAAAGTATGACTAAGCTTTAAAACGAAAACGCATGTTATTCCCAGAGTAGCCTATGCCAACTTTAAAAAGTGTCACTATTACTCTCTAGTGCTTAGTGTTAGTGCTTACTGCATATTAAAAGTGTTTTTAATGATGTTGCTACAATTATCCCAAATGCAACGCCTTATCCTGCGAGTGACTATTATTGATTAATAGCTTCTTAAAAAATAATTACTATTCCGATTCGTATTGTTTTTTATTTTGAACTAGTGTGTTTTACCAGGTGTTACCTGGGTCCACCCTTAGAGCCCATCTAAGTGCTCACGAAATCATTAACCTATTTAGGTTTTTTCCACCCTGTAGGTTCACTCTCAACAGAGGAGAAACAATTATAGTTTCGCGACAAAGCATTTGCATACATCTCATCACATATCGGGTTCAACCAATCGAGGAGGTTATCAAGGAAACGCAAAGAAAAAAGTAACACATACCTATGATACAATGCAGGTGTATAGCAAGTGAAAAATCGAATGGTTAGAGCACAAATAAAATGACGATCGAAGCAACGACTGAAATAATGCAGCTCAACATTCCAATTAGAAAGACCGAATGTCATTATACTCATAAGACATTACGATACGTGGTTTGGTAACTTTTCAAGTGACAACAAAAAATCATAATATGGAAAATTGAGGGCATTTTGTTGATATTTGTATGGGAATATATAGGAATATGGGCCGTACAAACTTCACACAAATTATCTGCAGACTATCCCCAACATACTCTAAAACTTTGGCTAAAATCGGTCCACCCGTTTCCGCAGTTAGTGGTGACATCAAAGTGTACACTTCTTTATATATAATGGGTGATTTTTTTGAGGTTAGGATTTTCATGCATTAGTATTTGACAGATCACGTGAGATTTCAGACATGGTGCCAAAGAGAAAGATGCTCAGTATGCTTTGACATTTCATCATGAATAGACTTACTAACGAGCAACGCTTGCAAATCATTGAATTTTATTACCAAAATCAGTGTTCGGTTCGAAATGTTCAAATGTGACAAATTTTGTTCAGCGATGAGGCTCATTTCTGGTTGAATGGCTACGTAAATAAGCAAAATTGCCGCATTTGGAGTGAAGAGCAACCAGAAGCCGTTCAAGAACTGCCCATGCATCCCGAAAAATGCACTGTTTGGTGTGGTTTGTACGCTGGTGGAATCATTGGACCGTATTTTTTCAAAGATACTGTTGGACGCAACGTTACGGTGAATGGCGATCGCTATCGTTCGATGCTAACAAACTTTTTGTTGCCAAAAATGGAACAACTGAACTTGGTTGACATGTGGTTTCAACAAGATGGCGCTACATGCCACACAGCTCGCGATTCTATGGCCATTTTGAGGGAAAACTTCGGAGAACAATTCATCTCAAGAAATGGACCGGTAAGTTGGCCACCAAGATCATGCGATTTGACGCCTTTAGACTATTTTTTGTGGGGCTACGTCAAGTCTAAAGTCTACAGAAATAAGCCAGCAACTATTCCAGCTTTGGAAGACAACATTTCCGAAGAAATTCGGGCTATTCCGGCCGAAATGCTCGAAAAAGTTGCCCAAAATTGGACTTTCCGAATGGACCACCTAAGACGCAGCCGCGGTCAACATTTAAATGAAATTATCTTCAAAAAGTAAATGTCATGGACCAATCTAACGTTTCAAATAAAAAACCGATGAGATTTTGCAAATTTTATGCGTTTTTTTTTTAAAAAAAATTCTCAAGCTCTTAAAAAATCACTCGTTATATATATATATATATATATATATATATATATATAGATTTGAATATATTTTTGTACTATGTA
Source organism: Phasia obesa (assembly GCA_949628195.1). Lineage (NCBI taxonomy): Eukaryota > Metazoa > Arthropoda > Insecta > Diptera > Tachinidae > Phasia > Phasia obesa. The sequence goes on from OX451218.1 coordinate 112,235,084, forward strand.
CTACGTCTTAATTTTTAAAACCTTTTTATGTATTTTAATCTGGTACTGGGTTTTATGATTTATACATATGAATAAAAAATATATATAATTTTATTAAACAATAATTTTATTAAACAAGACTGATTCCTTGATTATTCTTTATTAACATCAATTTGATACATTTGATACAAATTAGTTTTAAACATTTTGCGGCAAAAGGTTAAAATTATATATGCAGTTCAAAATAATTTATTATTTTAATGGTCAAAAATATGTAAATTTTTAACTAACTACAAAGTATATACATACAGCACACAAAATCACAAACAGTCACAACTCGAAATTTATCAAAGTTCTTTTTTTGTTTTTCATAAACCAGTTAACAGATCTATGCTCCAACGACCGAAAATTTCGTTGCTTCTCTTTTTGCCTTAACTGAAAAATGCCATCATGTCTGTTTTTATGTTACTTATAACCACGAAAAAAAACGAAAAAAATGCAACTAGAAAAAAATCACAAATAAATAAAAAATTATAAAAAATTTAAGTTGCATAAAAATTTTATACTAATATCCACAAAAAATTAACTAGAAATCTGCAATTCATCAATTAAATGACAAATATGTACCATGAAAAAAACTAAATTAAAGAAAAAAGTTGATAATGCAGATTAAATCAGGGTCAAGTTCGTTATATTCTAAGTTCAAAGAATATTTTTTAATAACGAATTATAAAGAAAAAATGGAAAAATTTTATTTAACATAATGTAATGCATTTTCCGGATCGCTACATTCGTCTTTAGCATTCTTCGCATATTTACTTATAGTTTTTCTAAAAAAAATATAAAAAAGTCAATAGTTTTAGTAAGGGCATTGATATTGGTTGAATTCATCGAGCAAGCTTTGAACTTGCTACTGTATGTAACCCGTGATTAAAATCCAAGAAAGCAGCGGCATCTGCTGCTCGTGGTGGTGATGCCATACTCGCGGTCGCTAAAACCGTTACTAAATTAATATTGATTTAAATATATTGTTACAAATGTACCTACGTGCGTTCTAATTCTAAAATTTAACAATAAAAACTTTTATACCAAAATTAAATATTTCAATTCATATTAGTAGTACTAATACATGTCGACATACTTCCTCATCAGAGAGCCTATTTGCTTAAGGCTGTCTCCACAGCATTTCCATATAAAATCTATCTGCCCGTGGTCCAAAGCCATTTTTAGTCTTTTTTCCAAGCAAAGTCTGCAAGTATCGTCTTACCGCGATTTTAAGTTGGCCACATAATACTAACGCAGTTAACCATTTGAAGGCACCCAGATTAGATCCGAGCTCTTTCTTGGTGTTTCTGCCAACTTTTAGTGAAAAATTCCAGAGTCTGTGGTGGGAATCGAACCCACAACCCCGGACTGATAGACTAGGACACTACATACTAGACCACCAAGACACACGCAACAATTATATACAATTTTTTCGTTTGCAAATCCAAACTCAGAACAACATAATGATTTCAAACAACTTGATTTATATTAAATTACAATTTTTCCAAAGGACACAAATAAATCCAACTTTTTTCTTTTTCAACCTTTTTGTCTGAAGTACTTTTTTAAAAATTAAATAATAATTCCTTATGTTTTGATTATACTTGTATACATATGTATAAATATATATATACATATATATATATTTTTTTTTTAAATAACCTAAAGCCTGCGTGAAGCAATTATTTTATTTTTTTCCTTTTTTATCTCTTCTTTATATAAACAAAGTCAAAGTACAAACATAAATTACAATATTTATCAAGAGAGCAAGCGACTTATTGCTTCCTACAGTACTCAATATCAGTTTCTATTTCTAAAACATATTTTACACCCTTAAGGTTTTTGTTCTTTTTTTACAGCACAGCAATTAATTCTATTTTTGTATTGTGGTAACTATGAGTAAATTGAGTATTTCTTTTTATCATTTTTTACATTTTATGTGACAAATGACAGTCATATTTTTAATACTTTTTTTAATAAAAAATTTTAATATTAAACGAACAAATAAACGTTAAACATATTTATATATTTTTTCTTTTTTTAAATCTTGTTGCCATGGAAATATCCAATTAACGTATTTTTCTTGTTCGCTAAAGACTATAACATTAGTTCACCCTGAAAAGTTGGCAATTAAAATTGACTAATTGCCCATTTTAATAAATATTTTTATTTTAATTTTTTTTACAAATTCACCAAAGTTTTTTCTTTATTTATTAATAAAAACATTATAAAGGACGGGTTTTTTTTTACTTCATACAATATTTTTAAAATGACACTATTTTTACTTTATTTTTTAACTCTTAATAAGAGTATCATACAAATTAATTTAACTATCTGGAATTAATATGGTTTTATCAAAATTCGTTCCATAAAATATAAGTGTTTTATTGACATATGTACTCCATATTTGAAGTTTTGTACCAAACGTTGACGAAAACTTTTTTCAATAATGTATCAATTTTCGCAATATAAAGTTCGCTTTATTTCAAACATCGAAAAAAAAAACAAAATCGTGTAGAAATAAATAACCCGAAGTAAGAAATTTAACTTACTGACTGGTAGCATTAAAAAATGATCTTGTTCATAATAATCAGGCCTGTGACAGGATCCATGACGGTTTTGTTTTGATCGGTTTTGCCAACCAATATTGGATTCATGTAGTGTCATAAAACCAAGTCGGTTTGGATATTTCCGAATGTAAAAAAGAGATATTAAAATATACATATATAAAAAAACATTACGATAAACAAAATGTCTACTGCAGGACACACTTACACATCTGCATTTTGCGAGATTGCTGCAATCCACTTGACAGCGTAAGTATGTATATAGTATTATATACTGAGCGTTCATATTCAAATCTGCTTTTCCGATTTATAGCATGTTATCGGTTAAACAAATACGCTTTTCGAATGGTCCTTGGCTTAATCAAAGGACACTTGCCACGTTCAAAGATACTGCCATTGTTGCAACTTACAGCTTCTTTGCGATTTTAAGCTGAAGGATCCTCTTAGAGATCAGTCGAAGATCTAGTATTTTAGCTAGAGGCACGGTCTGAAAAATTTTACATGATGTGCTTAAGGTTAATTTGCCCATATTTGTTTGCAACTTAAAATAAGCTCCAAAGATAAGCGCAGATCAAGGAACTATTTCTAAAGCAAATACATAATTCCTTTAATAATTGGTTGGACATACATAAAGATTATGAAGTCTAGTTGGATCTAGTTTTTTTTAGCCTTAATATGGTAATGAACGATCATTCCTTATTGATTCTTCTATCAATATCTAAATCCGAACCTCCAGCTACATCGACCTCACAGGCCAAATAACTGTATTTGGTTCAGTAGTATCGACTCCTTTATGCAGAATTTTGGTTTTACTGGCATTTACTTTGAGCCCCGTATATTTTCGTGTTGTTTGTTTGTTTAAGGTCACAAAGTCTGTGAGAAAGTAAGTATAAATCGGCCGTCGGTATATCTCTTCTGCGAAGTGGTGACCACATATAATTTCGATTTATGCTATCAAACACATTTTCGAACTCAACAAAAAGATGATAAAACTTGGAGTTAAATTCCTCACATTGATCAATAATGATGCGAAGGGTGTTAATATGATCGGCACACGAATAACCACTGCTAAAGCCTAATTTGTAGGAGCTAATGTTTTCTTCTAAATGATCGCATAACGATTTATAAATATTTTTGATATTAAAATTGCATTAGTTGGCACACATATACCTCTTAAGTTGGTGCAATTTTTTAATTCTTCCTTCTTCTTAACCATAATATCATATTTCTTTCGATTTCCCACGATTCTGAATTGTGAAAGAGAATAAAAAATGCCCACGTCCCTGGGTATGTAACATTGGCAAATTATATCCTATCATATGTCTTTACCTATTTTTCAGATTCTGTTGATTTCAAAGTTCTATTCTCGTTTTATTTGCTCTCGAGTATTTCAGAATCCCATAAAAATGATTAACTGAGGTTTGGTGTATTTTAAGCTTTTTCTTTTGTGCTAAGTAAATCCGAATTAACTGTTTGAAAATAATTACAAATTTATTTACCATGACTCTTACTTTATATATTTTCTCTCTTAAATCATTAACATTAAATTTTTGGCCGCTAAAGCTCATTATAAATTTTGTTGTTGTGTAAAATTAAAAAAATAAAAATAAGTCCATCTAGAAATAAAATAAAATTAAATTAAATAAAATTTCTACCACAATATTTTAATTTTTTTTCAAGCCTTCATTTACGCAATGCAAACAAATATGGAAAAAGTTTTTTTTTTACTTGCTATTTTAAATTAATTCTTTTATTTTTAATGTTATACGAGTACATTTTATTTGTGTGGCTTTTAATTTCCCACGTGTTAAAGTATATTAAAATTATTACTTGAAATTTTCATCGAAGCATGTCATTGCAATTACAAAAAAGGAATATAAAATGTGACCAACGTAAACCAAAAAATAAGCTAAAACTTATAAAAGGTAATTTAAATGTTATCCAAAAATATAATTGATTGCTAAATCTTACTTTCATTGAGTCTTGTGATACCACCAGCCCCTACTTTAGAGATTTCAGACTATCGACTGGTAACTGTCAGCCTTCTTTCTCATCAGAAAGGCTCTAGTAATTGCTAGCATTTGTACAAGGCTTAGTTCTGACTGGAAGTTCCTGCCAAGGAAGGCCTCCCTCCACTAGGCAGTGGTTTAGTGAGTTCACCCATCGTAGGACCTTCGCTCCAATCGCTCATTTCCCAATGCTACTCTGAGTTCTCAAAGAAATTCACAGCAGATCTAATTTTTGGTAGTTGGTCTACTGCCTTTACTTTTGGTTGATCGTTTTGTTGCAAAATATGAAACTATTTACAGAAAAAAATATTTTCAACAATTAAAGGTTTTGAAAATTTTAATTATTATTAGTCATTTTATGTATTACATACAATGAAATTTATAATTAAGCTTAAGTTCGTTTTTATTCACTCTAAGAAAGAATTAATTAAATTACAAATTAGGTGATAATATTAAAGAAAAATTGGGAAAATTTAATTTTTAGACACCAGCACGAGTGGAATGCACATTTTCTAGACAGCCACGTCCGTCATCAGCACTACTTGTATCTAATCTACTTAGGGTAGTGTTTTAGTTGTAAGCATTATCTATTTAACCAACCAAACCCAGATAAAGGAATACGAGAAAACTTGTATTCAATTATCAATCGTCAGTTGGTGAAAACGAAGTCTACCAATACCTTAAGCTTCACTCTTGTTGAATTTATTTACTTTAATATTTACCACCTATACTTTGTTGTTCCTTCAGCGAACCTTCGTGCTGGTGTCTAAAAATTAAATTTTCCCAATTTTTCTTTAATATTATCACCTAATTTGTAATTTAATTAATTCTTTCTTAAAGAGAATAAAAACGAACTTAAGCTTGATTATAAATTCCATTGTATGTAATTAAAGGTTTTAATTAATTTAAGTTTAAAATTTAATTATATAATAAATTGATTCAATTATTTGTTTAATTATGTTTTTTTTTTGTTCTGTTTTAAACAAATATATACATATTTGGATCAATTAAAAAATTAATTGAACTTTATTTTAAACTAATTAAAACTTCTGATTGGTTCTGGTTCCCAGGCCTCGCCTCCACACTTGTCTGTATACAGTGGAAAGAATATTAATACATTTCCTCATTAATACATCTAATTTCCAATGAAATTTATTTCTTGTTTGACCGAATAGTTCCAACAAAGGCTAGACCAAGCATAATGGAATTTTACTCTTAAACTTATCTTCGCCCTATAGGAGTTTTTATAAATGCGATTTCATTAAACGACTTCAAGATTAATTCAGGGGTACCGACAGGCTCTGTTCTTTCTCCTACAATATTTCTTATTTTTCTAAATGACCCTTTCTAATGAAATTAGGGATTTCAGCGATATTTCGATAACGTGATTTTTGCGTGATTAGCATTACGAATTATAGAAAAAATTCTTTTTTTACCTGAACAATTCATATGTGTAATAAACTCCCTGCGGATGTCTTTACTGCCAAAATAAATATGGGAAAATTCAAGCAAAACGTCCAAAACCACTATTCCCTCTGTCCTCTCGTCCATAAATTTCTAAGTTCCGGCATGAGTAGGGGTTTTGGTCGAAAAAAATATAAACTACTACTAAATCCTGTCGTAAAGAAATTTATATAATAATAAAATAAATTATTTTTTAAATACTAAAAACAGTTTTTCATGGTTACTTAAATAACTGGCTTAGTAATCAAAGTCTATACAGAAAACATGTCCCTAACTTGCAATATTAGTATTGTAGATTAATTGATATATTCATAAAAAAAATTTCATTTAAAAAAGGTTTATTATTTATCAATTTTTTTTATGAACACAAGCATAAATCTTAAAAAAAAATTAATAAAACTCATAAATAAAACACCTCAATTATGCAATTAGTTTTACACAGTTTAATTTTATTAATTTTATAATTTTTTCACGTTCAGTCATTTAGCTTATTACAAATACAATTAGTTTTTTCTACTTTAATGAAATTAAAATTAATTAACTTAATTACATACAGTTTAAGCAAATAAACAATTGTTTTTTTATTTAAATGATAATAAATAATTAAAAATGTAAAAACATAAAATTACTATTTGTTAAAAAATACTACAAATATTGAAACTTTTAAACAATTAAATTATCTCTTTCGAAGCAGCTAAAATCCCTTTTTAATTAAATTAAGAATTTAATTTTATTAACTAACCATGGTTGAATCTCTCACACATTTTTTATACAAAAAAGCACTTATTTAGCATTGAAAACTGTACATTTGTTAAACAAAATTTTTATTTTACGACTACATATGCACATATCTAGCAAAACAAAAAAAAATTTTTGTTAACTGAGAACTAAGTTTTGTATAAATCAACAGGCTAAGTAGATATGCTAATGCTGTAATTTTTGATTAAATTATAGTTAGTTTGTTTTTTATTTTCCCAAAAATTCATTTGCAATGGTAATTTTAAAACTAAAATTACTTAATTATTAAAAGACTCAATTCTATCCAATTTGTACAGTTTTATATACAACCTTATAAACTATTCAAATTATTAAGGGTAAACTATTGAGTCAACAATTTTATTTATTTTTTATTTGTTTTCTTAGAAGGCAACTGTATTTTTGGCTTAGAAAATTGCCATTGTAACATTAGCTGTGAAACAGTTTGTGATGGATACGCATACATATTATGCATAAAGGATATTTTTTCTGAAAAAAACGCTTAATTTTCCTCATAGTCTTGTTTAAGCTACATTTGGTCCAGCGTCTTTTAATTTTGTTCCCTGCATGTATTAAGAATTTATCAAGGTCCTTAAAATTCTTCTAATTTGGAAATAGTTAATAATCGCAAGGGTCTAAATCTGCAGATTATTTTGAATGGGGTTAGTAGTTTGGAGCCCAATTATGGTCGAGTTTAAATAAAGGCGTTCCTGTCGTATGGATAGCTTTTAAATATCCAAATATTTATGAAAAAATTTTAGTTTTATTTGGTCGGTAGAGATTCCTCACCCACCTTACGCACTTTAATTCTCTGATTGTACAATATCCATTCCATTGAATTCTTCGACAACATCTGGTGTGACGATCTTTTGAAGTACCTGAAACTGGTACGATCGTAATGTAACTCAGTTAACCGCTTTTTAGAACAATGACATAATTGGTACGTAGTATTTATCTAGCCTAGTACCTAATATTTCAAACTATTTTACTTATTGTTTGTTCTAATTTAAAAGAAGATACGAGTTTAGTAAGAAATATTACAAACAAAAAATTATCCATAATGATTTTCTAATAAATCGATTTTGATCATTTCTATTTTGATATACTAAAAAAAGTGTGTGAGAGATATTAAAGGTTACCTTCGGTTCCAATATTGTTATAAAATATTTTGAACTGGAAGTTGAGTAGATGTTTTCATAATCACAGTTTTGGTCTTTTTATTTTATTTACTAATTTGAAGCTTGTTGAATAATTTTTTAATTGCCATGCATAATTGAATTAAATATAACATTTCACAATTTCAAAATGAATTTCAGTTTAAAATTTTATTGAAATCCAAAACCTCTAAACATACCAAACGAATAAATGATGTATCACTAACAATTCTTAATATTTGAATCTGAATTACACCACCCCAGCAACGTATGCCTTCCTAATCCACCTGATCAGCCACCTTACTTTTCATTGAGACCAACATAATAAGAAGAGTTTACGATTTTTATGAATTAATTGATTTAATGTTCAATAACTTTTAGACCATCATAAAAACATTCGGTGCCTAAAAATTAATCTTAACTTTTCTACAACTCATTAATTTATCTTAGAGTACTCCGTTATATATAGGTGGTACCATTTTAAATTGCCAACAATGAATAAAAGAAAACCGAATTCTTTATAAGTTCCTACTTAACATACTAATATTGTTGTAACTGTTGTATTGTTTCTTTTCTAAATAAAAATTATGTTACAAACCATGCCTAGAATTTAAGATATCATTACTTACTAAAAAAAGAAAAAAAAAATGAAGGCTACAAGCAAAAAAAAACAAAAGTACTTGGCAAAGAAATACAAAACTACTTGTTTTGTAACAGTTAAAAAAGCCTATAAAATTGTCAAAAAGCTTAGATTGTCAAACAATTGTAAACTGTTGAATTGCAATAAAAACCGTTTGTTCTTTTTTGTCAACATCATCATCTTCAACAATAAAAAACACTCACAAACGTTTCAAAAAAAGATCTTAAGAAAAATTTCAAATGTAATAAATTTAAAAACATTTAAAAAATAAATGCAAAGGAAAATATTTGGTAAATATTTTATTATCATGCTGACTTTTAGAATGAGAATTTATTGATGAAGTCATTTACTTATTTAAATATGACGTTGTAGCATACCCCAGAAAAGTTTTAAGTTTGTATGAAGATGATGATAAATGATGATGTTGAGAAAAAAAGAACAAAAGATTTCCTATTGTAATTTTCCGAAACTTGGTATTTTATTAATGTAGGGGGAATATCGAAGCAGACCACTTCCATAATCGGTCCCTTTTCGACCCCCTTCCGTCCTCTATGATTACAGGCAAATGAAATGTAATGTTACGGCAACCTACTTTCATTGAGTCACGTGCTACAACCAGCCTTTAATCTTGGCTTAAATGATTTCAAATTGTCGACTGGTAACTGTCGGCCTTCTTTCTCATCACGCAGTCTCTAGTAAGTGCTAGCAATCAAGGCTCAGGTCCCCCTTGGCATCCATATTTAACAGACTTCTACCAGTGGTTCTGAGTCTTATGCTAGCCAGTGTTGGACATTCACACACAATGTACGCTGCCAACTCGGCCTCTCTTATTTCTCCGTCTCCTCATCTGTCTCTGCCTCTCACTTTTAGGCACTATCTGTAGAGACTCCGACACGACGTTGAAGGAATGTGTTGAGGTGCCCGCTTCAGAAAAGGATTTACCTAAGTCCACAGGGCCAGGTGCGTCCAATTCATCCACATTTACCTCCATAGCCGCAGGAGTATATTCATAGACTGACCAGTCCACGCCTTCCGAGGTTTTTTTTGATATTCTTTTTTCTTTAATATCCTCCCTTGGCCAGTGGCAACCGGAGTTTCTAAAGGGATTAATCTCTCCACTTCTAACGAGGCTTTCTTGTCCATCCCTATCGAAATATCCCGGTTCAACGCCATTGGAGAACCTTTAGAGATTAACCTGTTCACCCCTTGCGAGTCGTTCCTGGCCATCTCTTATGAATTCTTCCCTAGGCCATTTTTGGAGAAAATGATACACACCCACACAAAGCTCATTAGGTAAATCTACATTGAAACTGGAGGTCGAGTGCTATCCAGAGTTCGCATACTAAAAGCACCATTTTGACCACGCATCCCTGGCGTATGCTGTTCCACCGTGCATTAGGGGAGCCGTTAACGTTAACTCTTTAACCACTAAGTAGCCATTCAGGTTCTCGGCACAGCTACCAACCACCTTAACCTTGCCAGTGGTGTATTGTAAACAGAAGTGCACATTACTGTTTGTAGCACAAGTTTTGTTCAGACATTTTCTTCTGTAATCACAGGTCTAATTGGAAACTGATAGATGCTGTCGCTAAATACCCCTTACATTTTATAATAAATATGCAATTTATTTGTACAGAAAAACATATTGGCAACAAACTTAAACTTTCACTTAAAACTAATTCAAACCTTTAATAGTTGCAAACACTTTTTTCTGTGTGTTTTTGGTTTGGAAAAGCTAGTTCCTATACGTATTTCCCTGCTTGCTTAGGTTAGATCTTAAGATCTATTTGATAGGGTCATTACAAATTGCATTTCCGAAGTCAGTGTTACCGTGCAAATCGGCGATAGATATATGAACTAGCATCGATTATTTTCCCCATTAAATGGCATACGAGTACATTAGCTTTTTAAACAAAAAAAATAATTTCATTAATATCTCACTGTATTTTTTCCATTACAAGATTAACTAATTCCCTTTCTTCTTCGTATTCAGCTTCACTTTCTCTTCTGGAATTGTTTCGGCTTCACCACTCTCCTAAGTTGTTTTGTATCAATTTAAGGCCAACAGAAGAAACTCAGATGATCTATAGCTAAAGATCAAAATAATATGGCAAAAAAATAGTCTATTAGTAGTCTATTAATAGTCTAATAGTCTATTTTATCGACTACCACATCTTCCACATACAATATTTGTATAAATTTTCTCTCAAACACATCATACACAAGCTCTCATGTAAATATATTTTTGAAATACATCTGATAGATTAAATTATGCCTTGGCGCACATGTGTATATGCCTTGCATGTACTTTTGGATATTTTTAGTATTCTACATCTCAGATGAATTAAGTTGTACAATCATTTTATCAAACATATCCAAAAGCAAACATTTAGTTTAGTGTTCTTTTTAAACATATTTCCCTATTTTCTAAAATAAGCCACATTGTCGGCATTGTAAACGATGCAAAATTGACGTTGCTGATGATTTGGAGATTAGTCTGATGGAGATGTAACTATCATAATGATCATTTAGCAATATGTTATTTAAATATTAAGCCAGTATACATATCATATTGCATACAAATATTCTGTTTGTATAGAATTTGCATTTCACATACTCTCCTGACAATTCTGCTTGCACTAAAATCCTAAGTCAAACCAAAAAATATTCAGTAACTTGTATTAAATACACAAACTTATATACAATAATATATACTTGCAAACCAACAAACCTTTATATTGTAAATGGCAAAGCATGCTGTATACATAGCCGTCATCTAGAGGATGTGTACGAGCTAATGATGGCGTCAATGGCAGATGAGCAACCAACCCAAATATGGATGTACTTAGATACTTACGAATAGAGTAGTTGAGCAGAAGCGTAATTTAATTTTATATTTGCTAAGTAAAATTAAATAAGTCAAAAACTGAGGTAGATGTAGATAATAAATTATTAAGGAAGTATGAGTGTATCATATTAAGCTTCCAGGTTGCACTGTGGCACAAAAGTCAGTTATTTAGAATTTAAGATTAAGATTTGAAGTTCACAAAGATTAAAAGAATTAATAAAACCACTTTATTATATGCTTGCTTGTCATATGCTTGCTTGAAATTAAAAGCAGTTAAGTATATTAAGTCGCTTAAAAGAGCATTTGCGTTTGCTTCTCATATAAATAGTAAAATAAATGCTAATACTATTTAGCTATTACTGGAATGTAATGATAACTTAAATTATAACTTTTCAAACTATTAAAGAAGCGTAAGTTCTCGAATTAAAAAAAAGGTAATATCCCGTATTGTATTTTATGGTAAGAATTTGTATATCTTAATTTTGTTAAGATAAGGTACCGTCATTTAATTTTTAATATATTCGAAAGTAGTGCACAGACCGTAAAGAAAAATAACACATTTTGTTTGAAACATCTTTAAATTCGTAATAAATATACGTTTATTATGAACCATATTTTTTTAATTATAAAAGTTGTGTACTGTGTTTAGTATTAATGCTTTGTTACATTTTTCTGATAATTTGCTGACAATGTAATTAAACAACAAACGTATACACGCAATGAAAAAACATTATTGAGGTAACCATAATCTAAGAGTAACATATTATGATTGAGTAATATAGTTGCAGTCAAACCATATTATTAATAAAGATAATAATAATATTGTTTTTTTAGAAACATATTATTGTCTAACTTAAAAATAACATGGTAAAATAGAAAATTTCTTTATGACATAAATGAAATATTTATATGTATTTATCAAAACATATCTTATTTGTGTATATGTGTATATTTATACCTTAACATCAAACACAAATTTATTTATTACTTAATTTTTTTAAATTCGCTATCACAATGACTCAATTAATAATTTATTATTTTTTTAAAAGCTAAACCCGTAAAGTTAGATTTTAATAACTTAAAAAAATAAACACAAAACTTAAAACTTTTCTGCGTGTAATGCGATTGAAATTAGAGTCATTCCATGTTAATTCAATAAAAAAAATGTTTTCAAACTTACCATTCCAGATTTTATTGAAAATTTTGTTATTCATATTCTTTGAATCCTTAAATCGAAATATAATTTTAAAAATATTCTATCTCCTACAGTTGTATATAGCTATACAGTTATAATAATAAAAAAAAAATCGGATCAGGAATGACACAAATATAAAAAAGCAAGACACAAATTGACAACCTCCTTTTTTTTGAAGTCAATTAAAAATAGAAAAATATTGTTTTTTGTCATATAAGCTCGAGGCTGAAATATATTTTGATTTTATATCGATAAGCTCAGAGTGTTGAGTAAAAGCTTATTTTAAAGAGGATTTAATAAGCTTTAATTTAATATCATTAAGGAAAAAAGTCATATAAATTTTAAAGTATGACCATGGTAAGATCAGAAGTAATGTTAAAAAAAATTTCATATATTTGTAGTTTAATGAAAATTTCATTAAAAAATAAGAAATTATAAGGTTTGATGTAGCATAACTTTTAATACCACCATCGCACCCTTTTTATGATGTACTTACTAAGCCACATTACAAAATATCTTAAAACTATCTATATTAAAAAAGTTTTATTTTTCAAAAAAATTTTTTTGCATAAAAGCTTATTAAATTCTCTCTAACATGTATGACATGTGAGTCCAACAGGTATGACTTTAGCAATAAATCTGTACATGAAGCTTAAAATCCTTTCAAAACATCACATCAATACCTAATTTTTTGGGGGCGACTTCACGGAAATGAATAAGCTTTATGAAGTACATATAACATTAATAGAGGTTTATATACTGATAGCGCTAGTGAATATACCAGAATCTGCGTACCTATGATAAAGACAGTGCAAAATCATATATAGCATAGCAACCAACAAGAAGCAAATGAAAAAATTCCTTAAAATCTCATTGAACATTATATTAGAAAACTTTAAATGCCAACCTTAATTTGATTCTTTTCAACAAACTATATTTTCTATTAAAATTTGCATAAGGAAATTTAAATACCTTTAAGTAAAGAAAATTTGACCATTTAACTTTTAAACAATTTTTAGTTATTTATTTTTTATTATTATTATTACAATCGTTACTTAATCAATCTGCTTTCTTTTAAACTGTTAATTTAATACAAAAAATTAAGAACGAACCAAACTCTTTAGGAATAAATATATGTCTAACTCAACAAAAGGTTAAGATATAACCCCACTTTCTTTAGTGGCCTTACACTAATGTTAGGATAAATATATAACAATTATTGATACAAACTGAAGAAAATGATAAACACAATAAATGTTTGAAAAAGTGTGAGTTACTTAAGAAAACAAAATTTATTCTGATAGACTCTTATATGTTTACCTATCGACTTTCTCTAACACTTTTACATTTTGTTTTGTTTTTGTCTTACTGTTAAGACAAAAACAAAATAAAATTCTAGTTCAAGTTTATAAAATTAACAGATCAACTTTTCAAGAATATTTGCTTTTGACTAAATATAAGTTTTAAAAAAAATATTTATTGTAAAGCTCAATGTAACCAATTTGTTTCTTTTTTAATTTCATTATAGTTATTGTTGGCCGCCAAATCCTCCATAATGACATATAATTTTATATGACTTTTAATGTGTCTGATTACATTAAAGCAAAATTATTAACAATTTTAGTTAATTATAATACGATCTTTCATTCATATGGCATATATGTATGTCCTTCAGTCTACTGTAATTACCTAACCGTGTTACTTAGCGTATGATTAATTTAAGCTATTGTTATTTTGCATTAATATGTATCATACGTGACACTGTTAAAATATTCAAATTTCTGTTAAATACAAAATTTGCTTAAACAATTAATATATCTAAAGCAAATCAAAGAACAACGAATAGACTGAGAACCACAGGCAGACACATATTGAAATTTCGGAATTTACGTCTTACTCAAATACATAATGAAATATCAAAAATAATAGTGGTTGGTAATTGGGCTGTATTTCACCAGCAGAATAACTACTTATTACGACATTCAATAAGTATGTAAACATTGTTTAGTGTAGTAGATTATTTAGTAAAAGAATTTAAATGCGAAATTTTTTTTCTATCTAAATTCTTATTAATAACTTTTGTTACAAAAATAACAAAAAGTAAGTTATATCTGTTAACTAATTCTATCAAAGCAATTTAAAATTATTACAAAATTGTATCTTTTTAACTTTCAAAATAACCGAAAGTCCTTTGAAAAAATATTTTAAATACCTTTACTTCCTTTTCAAGGAATATTGTTAAGTTTTCTATGTCTGTATTTAATCATTATCATATATGACAATCACAATCATTGAACAAATGATTTTTGTTGTTATAGTTCAGGAAATTTTCATTTTCACAAATTGATAGTAATTAAAATTAGAACATGTGTTCTGTGTATTTCTATTAATGTGCATATTAATGTGCCCGTATGTGTGTGATCAACACAAAGGATGTTCAATTATACCCTGGGACATATTAAAGCTTTAAAGTGTTGACAGCAAAGAAATAATTATAGAGTAAAAGATGTTGTAAAACCTTACAACAGCATATACATACATGTTGAAATACATACATATATGAAACAGTATTTTCATTTTATTTCCATTTTGGTATTTCCATGGAAATGATAATTGTGTTTGTACAAATAAATTAAATTAGAATTTTATTCAGAATAAATAACCCTTTTGAGCGTACTAAGAAGTACAAATTTAAGAAGCTTATATACAAAAATTCTTTAGTCAGCTCCTTGTTTGTGTGTTTAATTTTTTTTTTCTTGAATTAATAAAAAATATTTTTATAATTCTTTTTTCTTGTTTTCATACATCATGTATACGAGCAGCAATCATACAAAAACAAGAGATATTTCGTGCAAAACACTTTTCAATTAAAGAAATTAATTTTGTATTATGCACACTTGTTAGCCACATTTGTAAGAGTTTTATATTACACTTTTGCTTTTTTAAGAATTAATTACATTAATAACTACATATTAGGGTGGTCTTAATGTCAAACAAAAATTAAATTATCACAAAAAAAAATAAACCAAAAATTAAAGAGTTTTTCGACAGTGACGCGATTTGCATGTATATTATAATTTTTTAACCATAACAGGTAGTAGACTCTTGGCCAAATAAAAAAATTAAAAATTGTTCCGTCATTGACATGATTTGCACTTAGTATATGGCATTATGTTTTCAACCCTGATAGGCAGAGTCTTCAAATTTTTAAAGAAGATGCGTTACCATGGTCCCCTTAAGAATTACTAATAATTAAAGGGTGTCTGGACAGCGACATGTTCTTCACGGTATATTTTAAACTGTAATAGGTAGGCTCTTGATATTTTCATAAAAAATATATTACCATAGTCGCTATAACAAAAATTAATAAAATTTATAGGATGTTCCGATAGTAACGCGATATTCGTTAGTATGACTTTTAGTTTTTAAACCTAAATGTATACGAAGTGTATAAAGTTATGCCCCCTATAGCAAGACATGGAGGTAAATGACAATTTATTGCTTGTCGATTTTTTGGGATGATTTAAATGTTTGAGGTAATCTGTAAAAGTTCTATCGCTGTGCAGCAGCACACGAAAATTAATTTTTTAATTTTCGTTAAAATTTACGAGGTGAAGAAGTTAAAAATTCGACATTAGTTCATTAGTAATAAATAACAGTTGACGGGGACATGGTTGTATTGAAAGTTATTGAAATGGACAAGAAGTTAAGAAATTGTTAAAGTGCTCTAGTATTATCGATTTTAGGACGTAATTTCCTGAAAACGTTATTTTTACAGTGACCAAAAAATAAACGTTTTGAAAATGTTTTGTGCTAAGATATAAGCTTCTAATTTTTTTTAATTTTGCATGAACACAATACAAACAAATCCTTTTTGAATGACAAAGACTGCAAACTAAAAAATTGGCGTTTCACTCATCTGCTTGCTTTGTTATACTATTACAATCGTACACTTACGAACAAAGCAAAAGCAGAAACCTGTTTTTTTTTTTTTTTTTTTTTTTGAGTGATTGATTTATTTCGTTCGTATTTTAAAGCAATCCTGACTTTTCCGCTTGAATTTCTTACGCCTGTTTTACTTCTTTGTACTATTGTAAGCTAAATAAACACCAATAAAATCTTACACATGTAAAAAATAAAAGTTAAAAGTTTATCAAACGTTTGCGAAACGTTTTTTCTTAAAACGTATTTATTTTGTTCTCATAGTGTTACTTTCTACCTAATAATGATTAAATTAATATATAATGTGTGTTTATGAGCAAAAGCAATACAAAACTAAATGGCGCAATAAATCATTTACATTGTTTCTGTTTTATTTACGTAATTGTCAGTATTTTATCTGTTATACAGTGTGCAAAATCCATATTCGTACATTATTAGAAAATTTAATTTGCATAACTTTTTTAAATTGTATATTCCCAAACTTGTTTTATGCAAAGTTTATCCAACTAAATATTAAAGGAAATTTTGTTTTTAAAAATAAATTCAAACAAAATATTGAATTAAAACTTTTCTTATTCGTTTGTATGGTTAAATAAAACCTTTTGTTTCAAATCATGCAATAAAAATCTTTTTTATTAATTTATTTTATTAAATGGTAATCTTGAAAACTGATGGTGTACGAAAACGGATTTTGCGTACTATACATCTTTATATTAATAAATGTTAAATTAAAATTTATATTAAAAAGGCAGAACGAATTTGTTACAAAAATTTTAGAATGCTATCGAGAACTATTATACCTAATGGTCCTTTTTCTTTAGTTGTAAGTAGAGCAAAAGAAAGAATAAGGAAAAAAAAGGAAAAGAAAGAAGAGAAAAAAAGAAAGTAAGGCAAGAAACGGTAAGACAAGAAAACTTTAATCGTGTTTCCAAAAAAAAAAAAATTAAAAACATATGTACATTCATGTATAATGCCGTTTTTTAAATGTTTTAAATAAATAAGAAATTATAAAACTAAATTATTAATGCTACGCTAATGTTAACTTCCATTCACAAACCTACGCAAGTATGTGACAAAAAACATAGGCAGAAACGAGAATAAGTAAAACTCTTAACACTTTAAGACAACAAATTACATGCAATCATAACAAATGTACATGGCCTCAGTATTTCAAACCATCACATGCCTTGGCAAGTACCTAGGAAAGAACACATGCAAAAAATAAATGCAGTAAAAAAACACATACAAAAACTCTTTGAAACCTTGAAGAGCATCAGGCAAGTTCACAGGTACTACATACTTGAGTATAAACTAATATGTATGTATATTGGCTGTAAGAGTATGTACGTATGCATTTATTCATTCATTCTTTTATGGTAAATGCAAAAAAATTAAAATGAAAAGAACAATAAAAACTAACGAAACAAAAATAAAACCTACGAAAACATTTTTAACTGTATGATAATGTACGAGTTCGTGTTTGCCTGCCTTTGGTATTCCTTTATGACACATTAAATTTTCATTTAAAATCTATCACGATATGAGTTGAATTTTTTTCTTGACTTAATGCACAAGCATGAGTTTGTGTCACAGTCTGTTTTACCTTGCACTCGGTCAAAGAGAAACGAAAAAAATGCAAGTGCAATGCAAAAGATAAATAATCCAATTACAAGAAAAGCTGTTAACAGCAACCAAGTGGAAAAGAAACAAGCAACATTTACAAACAAATAAGAAAAATAATTTTCAACACAATTCATATGACATATGAGCTCATATCAACCAACTTGCTTAAATACAAAAGCTATAATGACTGCTGCTATAAATTTAAGTCCAGTCGAAAAGTGAAAAACATAGAAAATAAAACCCTAAAGGAAAAAATGAATATAAATAGAAAAAAAATAACAAATAAAAAAGGAAATAAAAATGCATAGTCAGCAATTAAGCATACAGTGCGATTCATTAAAATAAGGATTTAAAATTTTTAATTTTAACGATACCGGATGTCCGGGGATATTAATATGAAGTAAAATCAGAACACGAAAATTTTTCACCAAGATTTTTTCGACCTTAAAAAAAAGAGACTGAATCTTAGGGCAGAAAACTTTGTAAGACGCGAAAACAACTGCGACAAATCATGAAAGATGGAGATCAGTCTTGCCAGGGCAAGAAAAAAAAGTTATGATTTTCTTTCCAAAATGCTACATTTTAAAATTTTATCGTTAAAATTGTTGGTAGTCTGCCATGTAAATTAAAAGCAAATGGGTATAACAGGAAATGGCCATAACTGTACCATTAAATTTACACGAATCTAGAGATGTTTACACTTACTCAGTGATGCAAAAACTTAATCTTAAGTAAAAAAACAGCTCAGATTGTCTGTTTCTGAATATTCTTGATTTTTTCAATTTCTTATTTCATTTTTACTTGTTTGTAATCATCAGTGACTAGTTTTACATACAGAAAAATTGAGCATAACAAAAGAAGTACTTGCCTCATAATGACTTACTTTTGGGATTGCCAAATACTGTTGCGCGATTATCAAATAATTAAAAAATTTATTTTAATTAAACTATTTCTTATAGTTGAAACTAGAATGCCTTAAAAATATTTACAAAACATGTCAGTATTTAAAATATTTTAAATTAGTTCTGAAGAACTGGTTATTTTAGTCTGACGCCTTGTTAAGATCATTAAGTTGGTAATTCGGTTAGGAAGTCCTTCAACCAAAAATGCCTAATTCCATACTCGATTACCACTTTTCACATTTTTTGCTGTTCATTATTAAGGTATGTTGAGAAAAACTTTTAATTGGATATTTTTTAAAGCTCAAATCAATAAAAATGGGCTCAAAAATTATAATATAAAAAAAATAGATTTAATTTTGCCTAAAACAATTTTTTCAGCCATGTTTTCTATAAATAATTCTGCCGTGTTTAGCAGATATCATTAAAAGTGCCTTTAAACTTACTACAACATCAGTTATGAATTATGACAAGTTTTATTTCATTTTAACATAAACATATCCTTGAAACATGTGTTCAATGTTTTAGAATTCGAATATACTGCATTGCATAAATTATTTTTATAGCAAATAGTTTGATCTAAATATTAAAGTCAGCAGATACAAATACAGATACGAAAACAAATTTTCAACTTGTTTTACAATATTATTAATTTATTATAATAAATCAAACACAATTCAATTGTTATGCAGAACCGCAGATTGTACATCACTTACATATATTCCCATGCATCTGTACATGTTTATATGGTTCCATACATACATGCATATACATATATACATAGATGATTGTGTGTGACTGATTTATGTCATTATGAAAAGAGAATTCCTATAAAAAAAAAATTGAAATACTATCATGTTGCAGAAAATAAAATTGATATACTTAAACTACATGAATTAATATGTGTTTTTCACTCACATATATGCACACGCACACCTACACGAGTATATGAAGTGCATTTAAATAAAAAAATACAGAAACAATAAACCTTAACATTTAAGTACATTTTTTTTGGTTCTTGAGCACTTATGTATATCATAAATTTCTTTTACTTTTATTTCAGGGTAAATGGATGTATTTTAAACACGTTTCATTTATCTTGTTATAACTGTAATTGTTGCAAATCCTTTTCCGGGCTTTTTTTATTACTCACATCTTGTTTTATGAAAATTGCAATTATAAAAAATCCCAAAATATAAATTATAAAAAATCTTATTTAGTTTACTGTTTGCATTATTTTATTTCCATAAATTTAAGCTTTTAAAGAACTAAAGCTGTGTGTACAAAATGATAAATAAATACGAGCTTTTTATATGCTGCTTTTTTTCAAGCCGCAAAAAAATTTTATAAAAGCAAGATACTCTTTTGTTGTTTCTGGCAAAATAATTCTAAATGGTTGTAAAAGTTAAGAAATATGCACACAGTCATAGCAGCACTTTAACTGTATATTTTTTTTAATTAAGAGCCAATATAAAATTTTAGGGAAATCTGCTCCTCTCTACTCCATAGTTGCACATTACTTTTATAAATATAAGAACAGTAGAACTTGCACACAAGAATTGCATAATAAAGAATTGGATTTCTTATCTCATACGATGACAGCAGGTACAGCAGTCTTTGTAATACTAGACCGAAGAATGAGAATGGGTCTGAAAGTGAACTTAATATAAACCGTCTCGGACTTTTGTGACGATTTAATACTGAATAAAGCCTTTTATTCACTTCTGCAATTCTGAGGAGATAAAACAACAATGGGTGTTAATGTTGCCAATAGTCTAGAAGTGTCCTTTCTGTTCTTGTTCGTAGTTAACCCAAACACTTGTAATTTAGACAAGCCATATTCTCCTAACGAGCTTAGAATTGTTTAGTTTTAACACCAACCTACCTTATCCCTCTGAAGTTCAACAAAACTGCCGACAGTTCACCTAAAATTTCTTTTATATAAAATTCTACACGCATTTCAAATACCCAGAATTTCAGTTTTAGAAAAGCATAATCATCAGTATATGAGTCGTAAGTCACACTCCTATGACAAATATACTAAAACTAAGACCACATAATATCTTCCATTCCATCCGTGTATACCTATGTTGTAGTCGTATAATACACTACGACTTTTTCATTCATTTTTACATCTCCCCTAAAACGTCCAACCTTTGCCGCTAATGTACTCTAGAGCAGAGTGTCAAGTAACAAAGTTTAGCTTGTGCCAGTGTAATTTCACTGTATTTTTTTTTTTTTAATTTTTCTATACAACTAGAGTTTGAATGCACTGACCAGTATACAGTGGAACAGAATCAAATTATTTAGGAAACAACTACGCCAATTGTAAAGGGCTAAGCCGATTGATCTAAAATTTTACATCACCATAACAGAGAAGTATCTGAGCTTAAGTTTTGACGATGGGTACCACACACTTCCCAGGGGTGGTGCTCTGTAGTCTCAAAATTGGGTACCTCGGACCTGCAAATTTTTAGAGTTTAGCAGTTCTACAATCGTTCAATTAAAAAAAATAAATAATAAATAATAAGTAGTATGCAACATAATTTTTATAATTTACACGATTCAAATGTGGAAATGTAATAACTAAATTCTTTAATTAAATAAGTAAAGAAATCTATTCAAATTAAATTTTTCTTTTTGGTATGCATGATTTTTGAAAACAAAAAATAATTAAATTAATAGTATGACCTTAAATTAAAAACCCCTTATTTACGATTCTATACAAAGGCGGTTTCATCTTCTGATTTTTTAATTGTTTTTTTTTATAATTTTTGTATCATACTTTGGAGTGTCAATGAAAATATTGATTCATTGTGTTTTTATAAACAGCATATTTGTGATTTAATGCCTTGAAATAAATATTGTTAATATTTGCTTCAAATTCCAACACTTTAGCTTGCACATGTTTCGTCATTTTACTCTGACATCCCTGAACGTATAAACGTATCATTTGTAATGAATACCAAAATACCAAACATTGGCATCAGTATTGAATATCATCCGTCGTTCATTTAAAGCTGCCTGCGTTATCACTACATAATTTGTGGTTTTCCACTTTGACAACACATTTTACGGTTTTAAATTATTTCGTATTTCTCGTTAAACTTGATTTTTTCTATAACAAAACCATAGCACAGCACAACAAAAATTAAATTATCGTTAAATTTAATCTCTTAGTTTGGCAAAAATAATAAAAATATTTTACTTAATTCCATAAATCTTAAATTATTTTTTTAAGCTTATTTAAATTTTTCAACAATTATTGTTTCAATGTCGTATAATTTTCAAGGATTCATTGCTTGCAATAAAATAGTTTATTTAAATTTAATATTTAATTTTAAATTAAATATTTTATTTTTAATTTGCAGAAATGCACTAAAAGAAGTTTTTATTTTTATTTGATTATTAATAGAATCTTCAAATTGCTAATTGAATTGATGGTTGGTATTATTTAGATTGATCTCTCTAGTGTTCAGCGAAAACCTACCATCTTAGTCGAATGCAACCACGAAGTTTAGGATGTAACGAGTAAGCAGGTTTAAATGTGTTACAAGCTTTTTTTAAGATGTTTTAAAACTTATCAGATGTGCCTCGGCTAACGACGTAACATTAATGTGGATTAAAGGACACATAGGCACAGGTGGGAATGAAGCAGCAGACTAACTAACGAAAGGTGCATCTGCTGTGTATTTCTGTGGAACATATTGCGATCTAAGGTCCTACAATGGGTGAACTTATTAACCTAAAAAGGTAGAAAGAGGCCACTACATATAGCCAGGCTCGAATCGTGCTCAACGAACCCATGGAAGGGAAGGCCAGTAAGGTGATCGGATATAATAGAAATATCTTAAACTGGGTATCTACGATGGTAACAGGATATGGAAATTTCAAGTATCATCTAGCTAAGATGAAAATCAAAGATGATACTTACAGACTGTGCTAGGAAGAGAATGAGATGACAGTGTACAATATATGTGAATGTCCGGCACTAGCTAGTATAAAAATCAGGATCACTGGTAAAAGATTGTTAAATGTAGATGCCATGGGAGGCCCGAGCGTTGAACAAATGCTAGGAATTACTAGAGACTGCATGATGAGAAAGAAGGTCGACAATGACCAGTCGACAGTCTGCAATCACTAACATCAAGATTGTAGCACGTTGCAATAAAAGTAGGGTTGGCGTAAACTACATTTCCTTGAGAACGTATGGGTCCTTAATGGATCCCTTCATTAAGGAAGTGGTCTGATTCGATATTCCCCCTATATTAATAAGAAAACATTGACAAACGTTTGCGACTTCTACTTCAATCGTGATATTATCTTTGTGGATTTTAGATTTTAAAATATACTACAAAATGGCTATAAACATTCTTAGAATCTTATTTTGAATTTTTTACTTTAATGATGAACACAATTTTCATGTTTATCAAGGTCAAAAATATGACTGAAAAATTATGTGCGAAATAACTATGAGTTAAAATTTGCACAACAATTTTTCTATTAAAACATTAGGCAATAATTTGTTTCTCCCATATTTTGATAATTACACAAACAGAGAAAAGAACATTTTTTAGACTTTCTTTTAAAAGTTGTGAAAAGATGTTTTTATTAAAAACAAACATTGCAATGCTAAAGGGTACATACATTTAAATCGCATTGCTTATTTTATTAGTTTATGCCCTTTTTTTTTTGTAATTTATGCCGAACCGAGTGGTGATAATGGTCACCGATTGAAAGTTTTACTTTTTCAAAAATTCATAAAAATACAAGACAATGCATACATGTAACATACAAATGTAACACTATGCATACAAATGTAACACTCTTAAATTTTATTTAATAAGCTATACTTTATCTTTATAATGATGTTGATTTTATGTTACCGAATTTCGTGTAATAAAATGCAAGTTTGTTACTGTTATCAAAAACAGTAAAAATGGTTAAAATAGCTCAATAAGATTTAACAATAATTCTCGCAAAAAACCGATTTCAAAACAGATAGATGGAAACCAATTCTAAACTAAAAATGTACGAAGCAAGAAGTAGATTTAAACAAAATAAATGATGGGCTAAAATTAGCCGGAAAAAAGTAAAGACTATGTGAATGTCAAGCATCTCCCTATACTGTTCAAAAGTTAAGCTATATTCACCAGCATCCGTCTTTTATGAGGACACCATTCACGCCTCTATCTATAACGATTTCAAAGGTAGGGCCACATAGATAAAATAACATTACCTATTGGACACCCTTGAATTTACAATTTTAAATTAAAGACCTGTTGTTATAGAGGTCTTGGCCACAAAGATTCTTTGTAAATTTCAACTATCTGTCTATAACGGTTCAAAAGTTTGACCATATACATCAAATTACATGAACTGTTGGGACACTCTTTAAATTATAATTTTAAATATTTATAATTGTTATTATACCCGACAAAGTAGTAGACATTCTGCGTCATTTTCAAGTGTTTGCGGTTGAAAAGTTGGGATCATATAGGTCAAATTACATCATTTATGGGGACACCCTTTATTTTCTTAATTCAAATTGTATACTTTAGATAGCAGACTTTGCAATACAGATTCCATGTAAGTTTCAGCTGTCTGTTTATAACACATTTCAAAAGTTTGTTTACATACATTACATTAAATTACATTAACTATTGGGACACCCTTTTAATTCCAAACTTAAATTTTATACTTTTTGTTATAGCGAACTTAGCAATACAGGTTATTTGTAAATTTTACCGGTATGTGTACAACTGCTCAAAAGTATGACCATCTTTTTTGAAGTCAGTTAAAAAATGTATTTTAGCTTGTTTCAAAATGGCATACATTGAAAAAATTCGAAAATTTTTATTTATGCGGATAAAATCATTGCATCAAAATATAAGGCTATAAATTTATAAATTTAGAAATTTTATTTACAGAAAATAATTACAAAATAAATTTATAATTTTCAAGTGAATTTCCATCTCGTTGACATTACAAAATGTGTGCAAGGACGAATGATTATTATTTGTTATAATCAAATTATAAATCATACGCATCATAAACCAAACTTTAATTATGTGCATTTAAAATGCAAACGAAATGTGGCGGTCAATTACAAACACTAAATTATAAATTTCCATTAAATTTAAAATATTCAACTTTATAAACTTGAATAAGATAATCAGCACAATAACGCGCACAACTAAAATATTCAATGCGGCCTATTAAGTAATTACGTTTAACACTTGTTAATTTTATGTTATTTAAGGACTTCATAATAATGGTTACTTGCATAAAACTTAGTGAAAAGAACACAAGCAACAAATAATTACAATTCAACATGCAAGTGAAGCCTTTAAGCCTGCAACAACTTGAACATTTGGTGACTGTTCATAAAGAGAAATATTAAAATGCTTTTTTATTCAAATTTTTGTTATTACAAAAACAATAACTTTATAATGATTATGTAAAGCTAACTGTTTCGCTAAGAAGAGAATGGCTAAAGTAAAATTTATTATCACTATACTCCTTTCTTATGCCAAGCACAAACTTTTCAGATTAACTTGTAGAAGAAAATATTTGCTTTAAATATGAGTACGTAGAACCAATATGCATATAAATATTGCTACAAAAACAAAAAACATTCGTTATCAATTCTTCAAACTATATTATTGTAATAATTCATTGCAGTTGGCTTAAGTACAAAAACTTTAATTGGCATAAATATTTACTTTATTGAGATTTATTAACATACAATTGAAATATACTTAATAGGCTTGAGTTCGTATATTTTATTACTGCACCATACAGTGGAAAGAACATTTTTTACAAATTAGGTGATAAAGTTTAAAGAAAAATAGAAAAAGGGTATGAATTTTGATTAGCAAAAGAGGAAGAAACAAAACTCAGGCCTCTAACAAACTTGAACGTTTGAACAATTATATCATATCACGAGTTTCAGTGCATTCTTTTCTGGCAACGCAAATTAATTTCTATATGTAAATATCACCATGTTGGACGAATGGTACAAGGAAAGTTTAATAATTTCGTGACTCTTTTATAAATCCACAGTAGTAACTTTCAATTCAGCATTCCTTCCCTTAACTGTTTTCTAACAGTGGACTACGAATCTTTATCAAGACTCCTGAATTTCGTGTGCTGATTAAACATTAATTTTTCAGAAGAAAAAACAGGCTGCATACAAAATGACCCTATGAAAAATCGCCCAAAAACAAAAAAGAAAAATTGCAGAATGAATAATCACCCAAAAAAATGAGAAATTGTCCAAAAAGAATAATGGAAAATTGACCCAAAAATTGTGAAAATATGCATAAATAAAAATACACAAATTATCGCCCAAATTTATTTATAGTATTATATTTTTTTTAATTATGAAAATTTTCTTAAATGGTAAGATAGGTAAATGCCTTAAAAAAAATAAAAAAATACAGAAGATTGTTAGCCTTTCTTCTTTTTGTTTTTTTTTTTTTTTTTTTTTTTTGTAATCGGTGTGAAATGAATTTCACTAACTTTTGTGTGACATTCTGTTTAATTTGCAATTCAATTTTTTCACTGCGGCCATTAATTGTTTTGCGTAAAAAAACAATATTTGTTTGTAATTTGTCAAATTTATTTAGTTGCTTAGTTGGTTTTTACCATACTCCATTTTTTGCTTTTATATCTTTTCAAGTTGTTTATTTAAATTCGTTTGACAGCAAATAAATCAAATAATTTATGCGTTTGAAAATAAGACTTCCAATTAAGCCACTTATACAGTAGCGTAGACGGACACATTGCTAATATCATATTTAAACAATAATGCCATAAAATTATCTTCTAAAGAAGACAGAATGAGTAAAAAATTATAATAATAGGTTGGCAGGCTTTCAGCCTCGCACTGCCAAATAACGCCACCATATCTGTGGAGAGGGCTGGACCAACGCGAAGGAGGTGTTTTACCGTTTCTTCCTCGTCCTCAACCTAAAAACTTCTTCAAAAGCTATTATATGAGAGATCTAATCTTCTAGCTTGGACACCAATAATACTTTACCCTCTCAACTGCCTACTTGTTCTCGAAGGTCTCAGCAGACTTCGAGTATTCATCAGATACTACTGAAACCACAACAACCTCAAGTCCGTGCAATTGACCTCGTAATACCATCTGGTTTGTGCAGCCCTCAGATTATCCTGCTGAATGTAAGTGTCGCAGGTTAGTTAACCTATCTCCTGATCCCTAGGTTGTCTCAACATCTTATTAAGAGATATTCGGTATTCGCAACAAAAATTGAACGTCTTATATACGTCCAATAAGGAGTTTATGGCGACTGTGCTGTCGATACAAATCCTTTTTCATATATTCTGTGGTACCTCAGGCAGGTTTCCGCTCTTTTAATGGTTAATATATAAATGGTTCACAAACGCCTGTTTTTATTAAAAAGAAATAATCTATACGAACGGAATATAATTTATACGAATTTTTAATGAAAAAACGCTACAAAAGCAATTCATCTTAAAAAAAAAACATTAAAAGGGTTTTTGTTATTTTAACAAAAAAAAAGAAGGAAATAAAATTTTTTCATAAAAAAATTCTGTTAACACGCAAATGCTTTTCGGTTGCATAATAAATGTGTTAATAAACCCCTTAGCATCCCCCACCATCTCTTCTGGTTATATAAGAATCAGCAAGAAAAAACATTATAATATGGAAATATCGCTAAAAATCCATAATAGAACATCTCAAACAACATTTACATCAGCAAGTAAATACACTTCCTATTCAAAATATTTGCGAATCGATAAGCAAAAACTTTTGAAATAACCAGCATAATTATAATATTCATTTGTTAATCATTGGCATTTTAAATGGAATTACATAAAAATAGGAAAATTATTTCTAAAAGCTTCTTTGATAATGGCCTTTTTAATATAAAATGATGTAATGTTAAAGGACTAAAGAAACATTAGAAGCGAATATTTGTTATTATTTTTTTCGCAAAAAAAACATGGCATATTTTCAAATTTCAATTTTAGAGGTCATTGAGATAAAAACATTAGTTTTCAGATGACATTTTATCAAAACATAATATGCAATATTTTTTAATCATAGATTAGCTCATAACTATTTTATTTTAATTCAACGAAAACATTATGAAATTTAAATTTACAGCTTGAGCTAAGATAAAAATAACTAACGCTTATATGTGGACAAAATTTAACTTATATATTATATTATAAATATATATCTAAATATATATAAACATATCTTCTAATATGTACTAACTAGCACAGTCTTTTTGAAATCAGAGGTCACCAATGTCCACATTTACCAATGGTTCCGCCAAAAATAAATCAAAATTATTTTAAGATACAACATGCAGGTGGTTGGCGATAAAACACAAAATATACCAAGCAGTTACTCTTTCAGGTTTCGTTTCATTTAATGAATTTTTCATGGATCGATTTGATGATTTTTCTTGGATCGATTACCAAATGATCATACACAAATGCCAAGAAGGTCAAAATAAGCATTTTTCTCGAAAACTCGATTTTACCTTCAAGATTCTTATTGATTGTCTTTGGGCTTCAGTTCTTCAGTAAATCAAATATTTTGTTCGAAAATATTTTCATAACTAGCAAGTTTGATAATATGCTTGGAAAATTCGAATACCATCTTTTAATGATTCATTGCATTGCATTTTTTAAAGGTACTGAGAATATGAATTAGTTTTCAGTACTCACTTATACTTTTATGCTTGAGAAATAGTGTAAACTAGACTTGAAACACAGTTTAATAAAAAAAAACTGAATCTTTTTTCATCATTTTATTCCATTACCAAGTAATAAAAAATTAAAGAAATAAAAATTTCTTTACAAAAAAGTTATTTATAAAAAACTATATTCGAAAAACAACAAATTATTTAAAGTTTCTAAGCATTTTTATAATTTATCCTTGAATTTTATTAAAGCTAAACTCAATTGACCATCTTCCATTTCCTTATGGACAGAATAAGAAAACAGATAATAAAATGACACCACATGGCGTATGAGTGATTTTATTAACACTCAATGCCAAAAACAAAAGAATTTGTTTCTACACATTGGAATTTATTTTCGTTCAGCTCCTCAGGATATTTGGGCAAAAACAAAAAAAGAACACAAGGATAAAAATATTTTTGCATTCTCATCATAGATTTTGTTATAACCATGATTGAATGTATGCGTTCATTTTGCAAAACTTTCACATGACTGCATCTTACTATCTGGGGAAGTAAATTTTACATGCAAGGGAATTGTTGATTGTTCATTTCGTTTGTAACGCAAACTAATTTTGAAAGTGGCTTTACTAAACCACTTCTTAGTCCTTATATAGTACATACATACATTTAACTGAATACACTCGGGCGTATGCGTATTATAAAATGTAGACAAATTATCAAAGAATAATCATACGCATAGAGGAAATTTGATTTTTTTTTTCAAATGTATTTCAATTTTAAAACAAAAGATGATTTTGGTAAAAAGCAACAAATTAAAGGTGGGTCATGAATATTAACAAATCTTAACAAAAACATAGATGGTGCTCAAGAACAGGATGTGGAAAAATGTTTCTGAGAGCCAAATCTGACAAATAAGACGGATGTGTTAACAATTCGTGCAGTTTTACCATAGAATCTACAAACATTTTTACCCGATAATTATCTTTATGGAAGATCGTTTTTACTGCTGACTAGGGACTTTATTGCAATTTTTTCGTAACGGAGGTGATAAATATTTGTATTCATTTATTGGTTTTTTCTTCTTTTTTAAAGTAGTCATTGGAGATAATTCTAAGCTCATAAACTTACCTTACGATTTAACTGCCTTTGCTTTCTTCCTGGTGGGTTTGATAGATATATAGTAGTTATTGCACGTTTCATTAACATCAATATATTAGTAAAAAGTTCGTCATACAACATACAGAAAAAATGTTTGTGCCAACTAAAGTTTAAAATATGTTTAAAATAAAGTTCAATTAATTTTTTATTTGATTAAATTTTATATTTGATTAAAACAAAAAAAAAATATTCCCAATTAAAGAAATAATTGAATGAATTAATAACTTTATTAAATCTGAAACGAAAAAAACCCATTAATTAGTATAAATATTTATTTCAAGTACTTAATAAAATAAAATCGAGGTATCTTTAGATGGTTTAGTTTAGTCAAACATCTGAAGAAAATGGAAACCGAAGAATATGATTCTGATACTTGGAGATGTTCAAAAGGGCTCTTAACGCATATTGTGTGTAAATGTTCATTCCAGGCTAGCATTAGGCTTAGGACCGCGAACAAACACATATTAAATTTACATAATATGGGCCATTTACCCTTAGGTAAATGCAAGCACTTACGAAAGACTCTGTGATGAGGAAGATGGTTAACAGTAGCAATCGACAAAAATCGAGAGTACAAGAAAAAAATTGATCGTAAATTACTAGTCAGGTAGAGGAAACCATTGCGGAACTAAGGAGGTTAAAAAGGGAGCCATATATTTTGTGGTCTGTTTTAAAATATTCCATATACAAAAATCCTTTCTATCTTTACTTTTTTCTTAAATAAAATTATAATTTAAACAAATGCAATAACTTTAAAGGCTCTACCAATAAATTTTTGTATCATATATCTGCAATCTAAATAAATTTAATCAGGTATAAAATGATATGAGTGAAAAATCTTTTAAAACAAATACTCCGATTTTAAGAAATGTCAGTTCAAATTCAAATTTCAAGTTACAAAACCAAGTGCTCATTACCTAACACAGTAGCTTTCAGAATTCATTAGATGCCATTTTATTTAGAAAACTCTTTTGAGTCCATTTCACCTTTTCGTACGTATTGTAAAAATAGCTGCTTTATATTCCTGCCATTCTACTTGTTTTAAACACGTCGTATATCATAAAGTGCGTTGATTGCAAGGGTTGAAAACACCCTTCGGCCATGGTTATTTTCTAGCATTTGAACTTAAGAGCCAAATGCTTTTCTAAATTGAAATATACTTCTTTACAGACAAACAAGTAAAGAATATAAGTAAAAATATTTGCTTTAAATTTCTTTGAATTCAAGTATTTATTTTCATAAGTGATTGAACAGTGTGACAAAAGCTAAATACTTTTAATAGAGGCTTCTGCTTATTTTTTTAAACTACACAATACTTTGTATTAAGAAAAACAAAGTTGGGATGCAGTTTCTTTAAAACTTGTTCTTGAGAAAAGTAAAAAAAGTGTCTTTGAAAAATGCAAAAGATACTGCAAAATATTTTAAAATTGAAGGCTTTTCAGCGAAACAGATGTCTTATGCCTTGTTTTACTGTAACCTTTTCACATCGTTTTCATCTACATATAAGTTTCAAATTTTAAAAAAATATTTATTTTATTACTATTTGTGCTTGAATAAGTTTCTCAAATAGCAATAGCACGCTAAACTAATATTAAATGATTGTCTTCATAAAACTTATATGCAGAAGTTTATGTTTATTAAAAACTCAATAAAAATTTATATTTATATACTGGTTTTATTAACTTTTTTAAATGTCACCGATTTTTCTGATCAGCACATATAAAATGTTCACATATTTTATTAATAATTGTACCTTATAAAGATTTCTTAACCTCAAAGGAGGGATTGTTAAAGGAAAGGTAAGTGCAGAAAAACTTTTTAAATGCAGTGCAAAAAGTATGATTCAATAACTGGTTCTTTTAGTGTTTTTTTTTTTTTTTTGGTTTCATTTTGCGCCCCAGATTAATCTGTCATACGATTATCAGATCACACAACTCCATTATTCTATTCAGGGATAAGACTCCTTTTTAGCTGAATAAAAATATATCAATTAAGAAAAATACCGTATTTAGATTAAAGAAAATAATAGAGAGATTCTTAGCGGAGCACTACATCTACCATATATTGGTCATTTCATCTTAAAATTTACATATTTTAGTTTAAAATAGATCAACAAGTATAAAATTCCTATAAACCACCCGTACCGTTGGTCTAATGTGAAGTGTATGTGTCACACACATACATGTGAGTACTTTCTACAATAGTGCAGTTACCAAATAATAGTGAAAAATATGAAGACCAATACTTTACTAATTTCTCAAAGACTTCTTCTTCAATATTTATATTGGTCAGATTTATGTCAGTGTCTAGCTTGTCGCATTAAACTGATAATGTCTTTAACTATTTTATTAATGCACTGCAAAGCGAAACAAAAAGTAAAAATTATAGAACATGGCTGCTAGGACCATGCTCATACTTCTGGTGCTTTTGTTGGATTGCACCAATACACTAAATCGCCCTTCCTACGCCTGTCTGAATTAGATCCTCCAAGTTACTCCCGTTATGACCTCACTAATTGTAATTACCGTGGTACCAATCGTTTGAAGAATGGTCAGACCTTAAAGGTTCTTATCAGTCTCAGGCCCTAGCAATCATCCGGCAGCATTAGAGTCAAGGTGTTAAAAGTCAACATGACAATATGCCTCCGACGGTAGTGGCCAGATGATGCATAAAGTTTAAATGACCTGTCACTGATGCAGTTAACAAGCATTAAGTACTAAATCGAAATTACAACCCATACTGATAGAATAGCAAACAACCTACTAAAGCATGGGACACCCATATAGAGAATTCAAGCGCCTTAGGTTCGAACCACAGCCACAACGATACTATCCGAAGGACCTTAGCAATTGTGGTTCCCGTGGTAGCAGCGTTTGGACAATTAATAGACCTCGAAGGCTCTTACCGTCCAGATTATTTGCAGGCCCTAGCGAGCATTAGGGGACTAGTGCGACCGTATACTGCAGCAGCTTTGTCGTCGATGTATTAAAAGTCAAAAAGGCAATGATGCCAGATGATACATGAAGTTTGCATGACCTGTCACTAATGTAGTTAACCAGCATCACGTACTCCGATTATATCCAAGCATCTTTCTGCCCTTCCCGCTTACATTGTAGTGAAACAGACTAGAGGATTTGGTGGGAATCTAAATCATAACTCATACTGATCGACTAGCAAATAACCTACTAACGCACGGGACACCCATATGGAGACTTTAAGCCAATTTTTTTTACGTGGTACCAGTCGTTTGACCTCGAAGGCTCTTATCATCCAGATCAGTTACATTCCCTTGCCAGCTACCATATACAACAGCAGTATTGTCATCAATCTGTTAAAAGTGAAGAAGACAATATGTGACTGAGGGGAGTAGCTAGACGAAACATAAAGTTTGCATGACCTTTTACTAATGTAGTTAACCAGCTCAAGGTACCCTGATTATATCCAAGTATCTTTTTGGCTTTCCTGCCGACGTTGTCGTGAAACAGACCAGAGAGTTTGGTGGAAATCGAAAACGAGAGTTAGAGCCTGAAAAAATATATGAAATTATAAGTATCTATGAAAGGCTTGAAAAATTCTCAACCATTTTTTTCAATCTCTTTTGGTAATATAGTATAAAGTTTCTGCCAAAATCAATTAATTAAAGAAAACTATAAATAATAAATATAAGCAATCGGAAATAGGCATTTAAAACAACTCGGACAAGTCTTCGACTATTCAGAAACATTTTTTAAACGTTAAATCAAAGCAAAAAATTTACTTTTAATAAGTTTATAATAAATCTGGAATTTTCTTCATCCCAATTTTAATTTTTAACGAACAAAAAGTTCTTTTTATCTTCTCTTTAGTAACCAAGCAAAAAATTTCATTAACTTAATTTAATTGTTAATGCATTTTTAATGTTAACCTTTTACTGTCTTGAATTTAAATTTTCCACATCTCCCACTTTATAAATAAAGCTTTTATTATTCTGGCCAAAAATCCTTTCGCAAATTATATTAATCGCATAGAATAAAAGAGTGACGAAAAAATAAAAAATAAAATTTTTTGTTTTGACTCTTAATGATAAAGATGGTCCAGATTAAATAAAAAGTTAAATAATTTATTTGGTACAAACATTCAGTCAAACAATCTTATTATCATTTTATAAAGATAATGTTTTTTCATTCTCTTTTTTCATGTTTTACTCAATGCCATTCCTTCTCTCTCGTTCTCAGTTTCTTCTTAACTGTTTGAATTGGTGTTTTGTGCCTTGAGGGTTTTCTTATTTAGGTCATTTCAAGTAATTTGACATTAAAATTTTAATGCGTTCATAATACAGTGATTAACGAGAACGTGACAGATTTTATTTCACAAATGAATAAAAAAAATAAAATGTGTACAATTACAGTCATTACGACAAATGAGAAAAAAACAGAGAATGAATGAAGCTAAATAGAATAAGTAATGAAATAATTCTTGCAAAAAAATCACTTCCAAACCGACAGACGGGCATCAAATTAAAACGAAAAATTTAAAAAGAAATAATCTGAAAGCATTACTTTCAAACAAATGAATGATAAATATTATACGCCAAAATCACATGTTGTATAGCAACACCCTTGAATTTTCAAATTTATTTTTATAATATATAATAATATTCCCACGAAAAAACTCCCTAATTTTCAATTGTAAATAATACCAATAAAAAATGTACAAGTATTTTACGGAAGAAATCATTCACGATAGAAATTTTGGGAGTTTTTTCATGGGAATACTCGTAATTATTCTTGATAGGTGTAACTATATGTAGATTTTTAAGAGAATGCCAGTTACGTAGAAATCACCTCTGCTTTTAATTTTATTACTTTTTATTGTAACACCTACAATTTGAAGCCTTTGCCTATTACAATAAAGTTACATACACTACAATTCTGCTGTCAAGGGCACATTCTTTACCTCTAATACTTGCTGTTATAGCGGACATAGCAATACTCATACTGCGTAAATTTCAAGTGTTTAAAACTGAAGTCCATATAAGTCAATTTAAGTCACCTAGGGGGCACCTTTTTAATCCTATTTTTTAAACTTGTTATTGTGGACATTTATTAATATGGGGGAATACTAAAGCAGACCACTATCTTAAAGAGTCCCTTTCGTCCCCTTACCACCAGCCTTTACTTTAATTTGAAATTGTTTTACACTTTTAAACGTAATCCTAAATAATTAATTTATTCATATATTCTGGGTCCTTTCCGTCTGTGTTCGGATTGAAATTAACTTTGCCAATGCATTAGAAGAGATATAAAAAATTTAAGCCTACCAATCTGACAGCTGTAGATTCGAAAATTTCGCTAATGCATTTCAGCAACAACAGACTATTATTTTCGAAGGTGCGGGCAAAACACCACACCCACCTACATTTTCCCGTAGTTTTTATCTTTTTTTCGGTTATAATAATTCTTTTTATCTTTTTTTTTGGTTAAAGAAATATCGACCGCATGGAGTGCATACAGATCTCGGGGATCAATAATTCCATGCGTGGGGCGACTTTTTTCATTGTTTTAAGGTAGGCAGGGTTTTTCTGCTTCGATTTGTATTAAACACCTTTATAGAAAGAAATACACAGACCTACAGGGTGACCACTGGGAACCAGAAGCAGTCAATAGGCACATTTTCCTTTCGTCTGACTATTTTAACACAATGCAGATTGCAGGAAGGTCCTAACTTTAACAAAATTTTCTGTAAAATTTTTACAAACAATTTTCTGCTTAATTTTTACAAAAAATTTTAGATAAAATTTTTACAAAAAATTTTCTGTAAAATTTTTACAAAAAATTTTCTGTAAAATTTTTACAAAAAATTTTCTGTAAAACTTTTACAAAAAATTTTCTGTAAAATTTTTACAAAAAAATTCCTATAAAAACTAACCAAAAGGTTTAGAATAAATTTTCTATAAAAATTTAACAAAAATTTTTCGTTAAAATTTTTTGAAAAAAATTTTTGATGAAATTTTTAGAAAAAATTTGACGACAAAATTTTAACAAAAAATTTTCGACAAAATTTTTACAAAAAGGTTCTTTTGATAAAAATTTCAGAAAAAATTTTTTATATAATTTTTAGAAAAAATATTCGATAAAATTTTAACAAACAATTTTCGATAAAATTTTTACAAAAGGTTTCGATAAAATTTTTACAAAAAATTATCGGAAACAGTTTTACAAAAAAATGTTCTATAAGATTTTACAAAAAGTTTTCGATTAAATTTTTACAAGAATTAAATTTTCTATATTCTTATATTTGTAATAATGTAGTTAAAATCAAAAAATTAAAACCAGAATGTACGAGTATAATATTGTGAAATTGGAAAACATAGCACAGTAAGGTAATATCTAACATTTCTTTAGTGAATGGTATATAAGATTCGGCATAACCGAACACAGCACTCTTACTTGTTTATATTGATATTACTTGCAATAATAAAACGAATAGTTTTTTTTTTACTACAGAATTTCTGAACAAGTACAATCTTGTGGTTGCAAGAAATTATGTCCTTTTTCTTTACCTAATTAAAACAATTTACAACGTACATATGTTTTAAATCCAAATAATAAAAGGGTTTAGGCAGAACCCTTTTGTGTGTTGAATAAGAAAAATCTTAAAATGTGTATCAAAAAGATTTATTACTGCATGTTTTATTTCATTAGTACTAAAAATGTGTAATCAATAAACTCGTCCCGGTAAAACTCAAAAATTAGAACCGATTTTTTTTATTTGCCCTCTGGAAACTTCGAGAACAGTTATTACATGCCGAGGTACTCTTAATATCCTAGAAGATTCTGGAATATAGTGGGCTATTAGATCCCAGCACCTTTAATCTTTCAACATAAAATCCGAACCATTAATTCGGCTTCAGAAAACAACATAGTACGATCCAACAAACACACAGATTAGTAAATGTAATTAAAACGACCTTTGAAGAAAAAAAATACTGTTCTGCGCTTTTTATCGACGTTTCTCAAGCATTTGATAAGGTTTGGCACGAAGGCCTAATATTTAAGATAAAGCTAAACTTGCCCGAAAACTTGAAAAGCCATATTGATTGTGGCTTACTTGGAAAAGCTACATTGATTTCAAGTTAACACAAATGAAACTAAAAGCAGTACAACTAAATTGGCTTATTGGCTGAAACTCTACCCTGAGCTTAGATTGTAAACTTCTACTGTACAAGTCGATCCTCAAACCAATTTGGTGTTATGGGATTCAGTTATGGGGCACTGCCTCAGCTAGCAATGTAGAAAAAATTCAAAGGTGCCAAAATATGGTATATAAAAAATTCGAACATCCACAAAGACCTAAACATGCCATCAGTTAAAGCAGAAATAGCGAAACATGCAGTCACATATCTAAAGAGGCTTGAATCTCATCCAAACCCTTTGGCGCGTAACATGCTGAATGAACCTGGTTACATTCGACTAAAAAGAAGAGATACTGCTTTTCTTGGCCGTTCATTAGAGGGATGACCCGCAAATGATTGCAAAATCCGTGAAACAAACATTATTTTTGTCTAGCACTGGCTGGACTTAAAAAGTATATTTTTATTTCAGACTTAAGATATGAGTAATTATTGCTAGTTCAAAAATATTGAAGATACAATAAACAATTTATGAAAAAAAAATAAAATCAACACAAACACTATATTTGTATCTTTGGTTTTAAAAAATATTTTGAAAATTAAATAAACCATTTTAAGGCGTCCGCTCATTC
This sequence comes from Phasia obesa, assembly GCA_949628195.1. NCBI lineage: Eukaryota > Metazoa > Arthropoda > Insecta > Diptera > Tachinidae > Phasia > Phasia obesa. The sequence goes on from OX451218.1 coordinate 112,272,816, forward strand.
ACAAGGTTTTATGGTTTTTAACTACGAGAATGGATTAGATAAAAATTACTCAAGTAAGAATAAAATATCACAAAAATATCTCTACAGCAGACTAATGTAACTCCTTATCGCAAATACTCATAATTTATGCTGATTTATGAACACTTCTTTATCTGCCTGCAAGTCCTTGTTCTACATCATTTTGATAGTCGGAAAGTCATTATTTTAAAAAAGAGAGAATTTTAGATCGCTCAGTTTACATAACAATTTTACTTTATTTTTAAAGCTGGCGAATTAAGATGTAGTCTAAAATAAGAAGTAAAACTGGAAAAAGAAAGATGGTCGTTATTTTATGGTCTTGTTAATGAAGCTTCATTAGCTTTGAACAGTTTTTATTTTTGTTTTCTTTTATTTATATTTCTGCGACTTATTTTTGGTTAAAAGTCAAGCACTAAAAAACAAACACAGAGTAACAAGAAGATTACAGAGTGATTGCAATAAATGGAGCATTTTTTTTTCTTGTGTGAACAGTACTTTTGCACTTTTATTTAATTTATGTTCAAAAAACTCAGTTGGTAAATATCTTAACAATTGTAACATGGTTTTATCGTAGGCTGAGGTAACTCAGTCTAGTCCAGGGTCTACCTACGGATCCACAAACCTTTAGAGATAAGAGATATTATTTTGACTGTTTTGGTTTCATTAAATATATTTAGCTTTATTTAGTTATCTTTTATTTATAGTAATTTGTTGCAATACAAAAAATAAAACTACGTGAACCGACTCAAATAGACTCAAGCGAGATTGACTGTTTCGTTAAATAGCAGGTTAGGGTGATAATTAGTTCAGGAGTGCTGATAGGAAGATTCGGGTTATAATTAGTTTGCTGGTTTGGGTGATACTAGTTCGGGGGGGGTGTACAGCCGAAGCCGCTGTGTTAATTTATCATACCCGATCGAAGTCAGATGTATCCAAAAATATCAACTGGTTTACTAATACACGAGTGCAAGTATTATATTAGCTGTTTATATATATTTTAACATAAAGCAAATAAGAATTATGAATATACTTCTAGTTACTTGTATACTTATACATTATGTCTGTCTTTACACGTCAGTTATAGTTTCTGTGAAAAATTAACAAAAGTGTGAGTATTGAACTTAATACTAATTTCATAAAAATACTAAAAACCATATTTATTTTTAATAATAAAGTAAATGATTTCAAAATTTTATCAAAAAAGAATTTTCTACTTACATTCCTCGAAGAGCATCTCCTGTGGTAATAACTACTAACATAAGTCAACCTTGTAATAAGAAGGAAAACTTTTTTTAAAATTTGTTCGAAAAATAATTTTTTTGTAAAAATAATTGAAATTTTTTTTAATATTTGTAAAAATATTTTGTAAAATTGTTTGTGAAAACTGTTTGTAAAATTTTTTGCAAGATTTTTGTGTTAATTTTCTGTAAAAATTTTTGGATTTATTTGAAATTTTTTTATGAAACTTTTTTTTTAATTTTTTATTTTTTTTTTTAAATTTTTATATTTTTTTTTAATAGGACCTTTTTGCAATCTATATTACGTTAGAATGGTGAGGCTAAAGGAAAAAAAGTCCTTTAAAGAAATGTCCTCATATAGACCCCCCAAGGGCTACTGACTGCTCCAGGTTACCAGTGGGCACCCTGTGGGTCTATCGGCTAACTCTATATATGTATAGCTTTCTACAAACCCCTTTAATACAAATCAACGCAGAAAACCTTACTAACCTAAAAATAAACACTAAATCGGCCCTCGCAGGGTGTTACTGATCCCTCGAAATCTGTATGCAGAAGGCAAAAGAGAATCATTAAAACCGAAAAAATGAAAACAACCTGAAAAAATATAGTTGGGCGTGGTTTTTTGCCGCAGGATAGTCTTATGTTGCTGAATTGCAATCCTAACATTTTCGAAACTATTCCTGGCAGATTGGTGGACTTAAATTTTCTGTGCCTTGTCTGGCGCCTTGGGAAATGACATTTCAACTTCAACACAGACATTGCTCAATTAACTTTTCTATGTATAAGATCCAGATTATATATACTTTATGGGGTCAGATATTAATATTGTAGAAATTACACATGGAATGACAAACTTATATATATGTATATCCACCTGTGGTGAAGAGTATAAAAAAGGACAATGTTCACTCCATTTAAAATATTGTTTCTTTTGTGCTTAGAAAGTTCCTTCAGGTGATCCCAGGCAAATCCAGGTAAAATAAGATAGTATTGAAATAAAAAACAAAAATTAACGTTTTGTTACATTAACTGATGCTGGTGTTATAGTTGTAGTTGTAGTTTTCCAGTACTTAGTAATACCAAAGTTAAGGTATTTTTATTTAATTTTCTAATTTTTTATATGTTTTTTCCTTCTTCATATCCGATAAGAACAAACGAACATTTTCATATCATGGTTGTCGTTACCTAAACAGGATTCTACTGCCATTCTTCCTTTTACCTGAGTAATTACACTTAAGAAAATTTAAGTGATCAAATTTAGTAAAAATTTTACAATAAATATAATAAAATAATAATTATGTGTTTTTATAAAAAGTATAATTAGCAACGTTAACTTTACTAACACCATTTAAAGATATAAGTTATAATAATAATTTGAAATAAAATTTAGAAACGCAAATTTTCTAAGTGCATTTAACTACAAATGAAATGGTTTTATCTTAAGAGGGCGGTTATTTGGCCACATTTAGCTTTTTGTTAAGGTAAATAACGATAAATAAACTTGTCTTATTTCTTAAGTTTCCTGTTGAAAAGATGGCAAATGTGCCAGCCATTGTTTAATTTTGTTGGACGGATGCTTACAAAAACTCTGACATTCACTTACAAACAACATCAAGTGCACTAACACGTATTGCAACTTGACTACGCAGACATAAATAAAGGGAAAAAATAATAAAACTTTTCTCAACAGCGGTGCATTAATGAAATTGAAATAAAGAGTTTAAAAGAAAAAAAAGAACACACAAGATGAAAACAAAAATAATTATAGTTATTACTACTTAATTTAATTTTTGGTTATTTTAAGTGTTCAGGATGTCCCCAGGATGCATTACACTTTATGTAAGTTTTGTACTCAGCTACTTGAGCTATTTTAGATTAGATTAATCGACGTCTTTCAAGCATTTCAAAAACTACTGCTTATAAACTTAATTTAGATTTTAAAACTATACTTGGCCAACATTATAAGCTGATAGAAGGATATTTAACTGGTCGTAAAGTTATTCTTGAAAACAAAATTTTGAAGCTCTCTTCAGTAGTTGCCAAAGTAGTATTTTATTGCCCATTTAACACTTATTGTATACTTCAAATATGCCAACTAGTACAAGTGTTCTAGGGGACCTCGGTAGGCTATTATTCCCACCAAAGACTCTAAAAATTTCCACTAAAAGTTGGCAGGAAAACCAAGGAGGATATATTCTAGGTCCTACAAATGGCAAAGGACACCACTACGTGATAAAAGACCAAAAAAAAGACCCCTGTCTCCCAGTTTTGCCTAAAGTCCTCCAGGTTTTTTTTATGGGCCCTCAAAGATGTGGGACCTCGATGTCATTTTTGCAAAAAAATGATCATTTACTCAAGCTCGTATTTTGCAAACCGTTTGAAATTTTGATATACTCTCTGAGGCATAGTTGTAGCTCTTGAGATCTTAGGTTCATTTTTGTAGTTGATTGTTTCCTTGAATTTTGAACGGTTTGCTACCTATGGACCTGAACAGGGGAAAAAAGGTAAAAAAAATTGAATTTTTTAAAGTTTTTTGCGATTTTGACCTTGAACATGAAGTTTTTTTGATTTTATATGTTTACAACTTTTGTTCTTTATGACAAGAGCTACAACTTTGCCTCAGAGAGTATATCCAAATTTCAAACGGTTTGCAAAATATGAGCTTGAGTAAATGATCATTTTTTGCAAAAATGACATCGAGGCCCCACATCTTTGAGGGCCCATAAAAAAACCTGGAGGACTTTGGGCAAAACTGGGAGACAGGGATCTTTTTTTTGGTCTTTTATCACGTAGTGGTGTCCGTATATGGTTATTTTGCCATGACCTAAAAAATTACACAATGTGTAACCTAAAAACTATTATACTTACATACGTAAAATATTGCATATTTGCTAAAAAGTTTTAAATATTTTCTACAATAGCAGTCTCATTAGTTTAGAAGTTAATGTATTTGAGAAAAATTAAATATATTTTCTTATCTTTATTGATAAAAATGCGCTAAGTACCATCTATTAATGATAATGTTATAATATTATATGTGTCATATTTCCATTATCTTGTTCAATCCAATTTAGTTTATTAAACAACTTCAATTGAAAAACACAAATAGTTCTTAAAAATTTATTAACATGGAGCGATGGCAAAATAAGGTGGCTGTGGTAACAGGAGCCAGTTCTGGCATTGGTGCTGCCATTGTTAAGGATCTCGTTAAGAGTGGTTTGCAGGTTGTGGGTTTAGCTAGACGTACTGAGCTTGTCGAAGAACTGAAAACACAATTGCCCTCGAAATTGCAAACTAACTTATCCGCTCTAGAATGTGATGTTTCTAAGCTAAAGTCGGTTAATGAAGCATTCGATCAAATTATTAATATCTTCGGTGGTGTGGACATATTAGTAAATAATGCAGGTTGTATGACAAGTGGAAAGTTGTGTATGGGAAATCCGTTAGATATTCAACAAGTCTTACAAACGAATGTTATGGGTGTAGTTTATTGTACTCAAAGAGCTTTCAAATCGATGAAAGAACGTAATTCTGATGGTCATGTTATATTGATTAATAGCATATCTGGTCATCGCGTAAGATGTGTACCTAATAATATGCCGGATAATAATATATATGCGCCTTCAAAATTTGCCATAACCGCTATGACAGAAATCTATCGCCAAGAATTCAAGGGGTTGATGAATGCTAAAATAAGAATTTCAGTAATATTTAATATTTTAAAAACTATTCCATTTTTATTAATTTTATTTTTTATTTTTTTAGAGCATTAGTCCCGGTGCTACGGAAACTGAGATAATACCTCAAAGCACTAGGCACCTAGTAGCTGCAAGTTTGAAACCAGAAGATATATCACAATGCATCATTTTTGCTTTGTCTACTCCACAGCATGTCCAAATACATGAAATGACAATAAAACCTATAGGTGAAATGTTTTGATTTGATTTTGTTAAAATTATACGTATTGAGTATCTAAAATATTGAGATTATTGTTTATTCTAAATTTTGTTACTAAAAAAAAAACAATATGTTCTTGCTCTAGTAGAGCGAATCACTATTCTTTGCATTTACTACTTATTAAAACGGATTTTCTGTTAGAGAGTGTACTAAACATCATCTGTCAGACGACCAGCTTTCAATTTTTCTATACTTAATCCTGCAAACTTACGTGATAGAAAATTGAAACATATACATCAATTTTTTCAAGCGCATTATAAACTGTTTCATCATGCCGAGGTGGAAGTATGTTGCGGTGTTTGTAACTTTTTCATACCAACTTTCAACGCTTTCCTTCGATTTCCGGGGTCAATTCTGATTATTTTCACAACGCAGAAGTAACAGTCGTCATGATGGTTTTCAGATTCTCATCAAATCATTGGTGTTAAGAACATTATTCCATCTCTCTTTCCACTGGACCATAACCGTAGATGTACCACGCATTTTTGGCATACAATATAAGGAACCTATATCTAGTCCTGATCACATAATTTTTTATATTTATTATGATGTAACATGACATACAAAATTTTCGGCCTCAGCGCCAATAAGGCATTATTGAGGCAAGTTGGCAATTTAACATGTACAATTTAATAACATTTATTTGAATTATTAACACAAGTGCTATTTTATTTTAAAATTAATGCCGTGAAATCCTATATTCCTTATGGCTTTGTATATATACAATTATATACAATATTGGTACCATCACTAAACTTTTTGAGTTCTTTATTTGTACGTATTGTTTATGATTATTTAAATAACTTGCAAGTAACTTCAACTCTATCAACTATTCCGTTGTATCTTAGCTTTCTCAACATTATCCCATGATCCACCATTTCGAATGCTTTCATGAAGTCTAGAAATCATGAAGTCTGTTATCAAATTTATTGCAAATAAAATTTAAAACATTAGCAACGGATTCTTCAGTGCCACACCCTTTTTGATACAACAGCAACAGAACGATAGTTGTCAAGAGAAAATACATTAGAAATTTTAAACAATCAGGATAAACTGCAGTATTAATTATTTAGTTGAATACACATTTACACTAAAATTGGAGTTACAACCTCCTTATAACTCACAATTAGCTTTGAGGTGATATTATCATTTCCATCCGCTTTTCTCGTATTCAAACTGTCTATCATTAAGGCCTCATCTTCTGACGTTACCAAAGAAAGGGCAAATCATTTCAATCGTTGACACAATGGGCAGTGGGAATAAAAATATAGTTCTAGATAAAACTAGTAAATCTTAAGTTTAAACTAGCTTTGCGGTGAATAAAATTTTCAGATAAAGCTAGTGCTTTTTCCAGTCTAGCACAAGCTAGTTTTTCCAGCGTTTGCTGAAAATAAGTGTGAATAAAAACTAGTAAGTACTTAAAATTACTAGTTTTAACTTAAATTTTTGTAAGCATGTCATTGAAGTGCTGCAAATAAGTTTATTGTTGATTTATTTGTCAAAAAGTGCATTGCCGTTTGTTTTAATTTAAATATTCCACATTCTTATCCAGCAGACTATTTTATTTATACAGACTTAAAAAGAAAGTGTAAAATGGTTAACGTAACATTTTTTGGAGGAATCCATGAAAACATGTCACAAATAAAAAGGATGGAAATATTTCTGCGATTTCTAAGGGATCCGGGTTTTTAAATGCGAATTGTAAATAAATTAATCAAGTGCGAGTTAGACTCACACACGTAGGGTTCCGTACTATGTTCAGTATAATTTAAAAATTCCAGTTGTTTATTTCTTTATGCCTTATAGGACACCCTTAAATTTTAAAATCAAAGTAATATTCGCGAAAATTGCATCATAATTGGAACACCCTTTAAATTTTAATATGTGATTGATTTTATAGCGGCCATGTTCAATACACTTTCTATTAAAATAGGAGCCTACCTATTGGGGTTAAAAAATAAGGTAATATTCTCGAAAAACACGTCACTAATGGACACACTTCATTTTTAAGTATTTGTTATAGCTGCCGAAGTAACACATCTACTGTAAACACTTCAAGAAGGTATCTATTACGGTTTATAAAATCATGTCAATGTCGGAACACCCTTTAATTTTATTATTCATTATATAGTGGCCATTGCAACTTCCTTTCTATAAATATATTAAGAGTCTACTTACTGCGATTAAAAAATAAGTCACTATAAGTGAAAAACATGTCACTGTTGGAACACCCTTTAATTTTTAGTAATTGTCATAGCGGCCGTGGCAACACATCTTCTGTACAAAATTTCAAGAGTCTACCTGTTACGGTTCAAGAAATAAAGCTTTATACATGCAAATCACGTCACTATTAGAACACCCTTTAATATTTAAGTCCAATTTTGTATACTTGTTTATAAAACAAACATAGTTTTAATTATAGTCTGTAAATTGTAAGTGGTTGCCTCTTACAGCTCAGAGAAAAAAGACATAAACGTAAATAACACGTCACTTTTGGACCACCTTACGTTTTTTGCTATAGTGGCCGCAGTTATACACTTTTGGTAAAATTTTCAAGAGTCTACCTATTATGGTTCAAAACTTAGGCCTTACACATACAAAGCAGACTACTATCGGAACACCCTTTAATTTTTAGGTTTACTTTTTTAGTCTTGTTTATAAAGCGAACTAAGTTTGTAAATTTTCCTACAGTTCAAGAAATAAACACATATTCGTGAATAACACCTCTCTATCGGAACACCCAATAAGTTTTAATTTTTTTTTTTTTTTGTTATAGCGGCCACCGATATACACCCTCTGTGAAAATTTCAAGAGTCTACCTATTATGGGTCAAAACTTATGCCTTATATATGCAAATCATACTACTATCGGAATACCCTTTAATTTTTAGTATTCTTTTTTTTATACTTGTTTATATAGTGAACTAAGTTTTAATTAGTGTTTGTAAATTTCAAGTGTATCCCTCCTACAGTTCAAGAAATAAACACATTTTCGTGAATAACACCTCTATATTGGAACACCCTATAAGTTTAAGTATTTGTTGCTATAGCGGCAACAGCTATACATCATCTGTGAAAATTTCAAGAGTCTACCTACGGTTCCAGAGATAAAAGGCGCTGACCGACGGACAGACATTGTAGCGAAAACAATAGGGGTAAGTTTTTACACTTTGTGTACGGAACCCTAAAAATGAAGGAATACATCGCACAAATGTTTGTAAAACAGTGAAAATGGTTTTAAAGAAAGTCACCAATAAAGAAATTTCCGAACAATAGTGACAAAATCAAACTGGCTCAATAATAGTGGGCATTGCTGTAGAGATTGCACGCATTTTGCAATATAAAACCCACCAAATCATGGCGATGAGTACTTTAACCGGAATCAACGTTCAAACTACCTGAAATACTAATGAGGAGTTCACTTTAATTGATTGCAATTGGCCAGGATCACTACATTATCTCTTGCCACTCTAACTGACGGCACTTACGACTTATTATGCTTTTGGAGCATATCAAAAAAATTCCCGCTATTTTTGTCACTAATCGTGATAATAGATAATCAAAATAAACTTATAGTGATACCAAAATTTTTTATTATCTCTTTTGCTGAGAATTTATAAGCAAAATAGCTTTTTTTTAAACAGAGGCAACTCTCAAACAGTTCCAATCAGCTGATTTTGCAGCCGCATATGTTTTAATTTTCCAATAATAGCTATCACTTTTCAGTACTAGCTACATAGTACTAGCAAAGATTTATTCACACTTTTTGTAGTTTATACTTTTCAGAATAACTAGTACTGAAAAGTTTTAGCTAGTTCTATTACTTAGTACTATGTAGTATCAAATACCTTGTTATTCACTCTACCCAATGTTAGAAACTGATTACAGTCATCTTCAAAATTAACTTGTAGCTGCTGATTTAATTTAAGCACTGTGTCAATAAAATAAACACATATACGTGTATAACATATTTCTATCGGAACATCCCATAAGTTTTAGTATTTGTTGCTATAGCAGTTATACATCTTCTGTGAAAATTTCAAGAGTCTAACTATTACGGTTCCAGAAATAAAAGGCGCTGGCAGACGGACGGACAGACATTGTAGGGTTACGTTTTTATCCTTTGGTTACAGAACCCTATAAACAGTTAAGTATATTAGCATTTAATTTCTCATCAGAAATCATTTCACCCGCAGAATTCACAATATTTATATTCTGTTTAGAGAATCTTCCTAAAATACTATTTAAGAACTTCGAAGTTTTTGTAGGATTTAAACTAATTTTGCTCATATTATCATGGTAATAGTTTTCTTTTGACCATTTGCAAGCTAATTTAATAACTCTGCTAATTGTTTTTAACAAATTTATATATTTATTTTATTTTAAAGTATTAATAATACACAGCTTTCACAAATTCTGATAGAGATTTTCGATATTGTGCAAATACATATTCACCACAAACATAGCAAAAACAATCCGATTGTACAGTTAGATCTTTGCATTTAAAGTGTTAAAAGTTTTTAGAACCATTTGATATTTCTATCGGTTCACTTTAGCAGCAATCAAAATAAAGTTTATAAACCAAAATATTTAAATATTTTACAGGACTTATATTTTTTTGCACAATTCCACTGTGCAACGTACAAAAGTCACAATACAAATAATAACAATTGCCTAACTCAAATATACTCATATACTCAAACAAAATCATATATATATCAGTAAGTCATACATGTTTATATATATGCAATAGTAATATACGTGTGTGTGTGTGTTTAAAAGGTTTACCAAGATTAACTGCAGGACCTTCTATTTTACGAGTATTGCGTTGTTGAAATTGTTAGTAATCGTACATTTTCTCTAACATACTTATTTACGATTACATGTAGTGGGGTGGGGACCAATAATAATGAACTCTTCAGAAATTCATACCAAAATTAATATTTCCTAAGACATTTATGGTCAAAAGCTTAGACAATGAAATACCAAATAATACAATACAAAAGAATATTGTTGCTAATAATAGCTGGCCTGGGTTATTTTATTAATAAAAATAAGACATACTTGATGCATTATTATTTTCTTTATGGTTTTAGTAAATAATTATTTCTATTACTTAATTTGGTGGTGTAGTAAGCTACAACGAATAGTTATAATATTTGGGTTACTTTTTCTTAGAGAATATTAAAGTGAAAAGAGCGCTAAAATGAAAATCTGTATTTATTTGCAGAAATTTTATATCAGATTGGGAGGGGGTTTATGCTAGAGTGCCCAGTGGTTTTCATCAGACCGAATCTCCATAGAATAGTATTTGATTGATAGCCCGTTAAAACCTCTTGGGTTTTTCTCCTAAATTGTGCTTGTGAAATCTTCTTGCATTAATATATATTGCAACGATGTCGTTTTGATCACGTCTAAATGTCAAATTTTAATAACAGGATGCTAATATCAATCTAGTGAGTTCGATTCCCGCCAAAGACTCTGGTTGTTGTAGTTGTGATCACTGAGTTTATAGTATATCATAAGTCTCTAAGATTTTAAGGAATTAACAATCATTGAACTGAATATGTGACACTGCCCGATATTAAGAAACTACAGGCTTGGATGGCTGAGCAAATTATGTGCACCCAAATGAGCTAAGCGCACATATGGGTGCATAGTAGAAGATGTCTTCGGCTTCAAGAGGGGAATAACGTGATTTAGTTATGGGTAAAAGGACGCAAATGAATCGAGTTGAGATTAGTAATTTGAAGGGAATTACATTAGACCCTCTGGGTGTGAAAGTGCCATCTGCTCAACCATGACTAACTTAATAATTATCAAGGTTATTTTTTTCTATTAGTTTTTATACCCTTTACCACAGATCAAAAATTTATATATATGTGTATCATCCCGTGAGTATTTTCTACAATATTCATTTCCGACCCCATAAAGTATATATATTCTGGATCCTTATACATAGAAAATTTGATTAAGCGATATCCGTCTGTCCGTTTTCGCGTTGAAATGGATTTCGTTAAGGCACCCAGAAAAGGAAAACAAAATCAGCACATTAGTATGCCAGGCATAGTGTCGAAAATTTTGCAATTGCAGTTTAGCCCCATTGGTCAATAAATGGTTAAAAAAGGAGGGTGGGAGCCTTATATTTTGTTTCTGCTTTTTACATATTTTAGTTGTTTTTTGTACTTTAGTATTGTTTTTTGAAAAGCGAAAATTCAGGAAAAAATCTCTAGATTACCATAAAATCAAAATTTAACCAAACAATCAAAATATCACTAAGGTATCATAAAACTATCACCTAAAAGTTGAAATTTTCCCCAAACATTTTTGTTCCGATCAAATCTTTAAATTTGATTAAAACCAAAAATGCACACAAAAAAATTTAAAAATACTAAAAATTAAAAAGTTCGCTTAAAGACCCAAGTTTCGCCATAAAAATAATATTTTCACCTACAACTTACCAGAAAATAAAATTTAGCAAAAATTTTTATTTCGTTACACAATATAATTTTATAATATAATTTAAACATTTAAGAAAAGCTTATAAACTTTAAAGAAAATATCTGGTTTCTAAGTTTATTCTTACCGTTTATACTGCACAAAGAAATTTATTTTAAGGTTTTTGACAATATAAATATTAAATTTTGATATGAAATTCAAGATAAATATTTGATAGTTGGTTCAATTAACCATGATACTCTAGAGCTTTTAATAAATAAACAAGAGTAACAGCACAAACACATGTATGCAAATATACAAAATATAAATAAAATTCCCAGCAGTCCTTGTAATACTCATTATAACATCTAATGCTCTTCAACTAATAGTCTTCTGTGAACTATGAGCAAGTTTATTGAGCTGCATGCAGTCTCTCACATATTTTCTTTTTTAGGGTTTCGCACCCAGAAGGTAGAAAAATATCTATTAATAACTGTCTCTTAAGCCGTTGTGATAGTAACACAATATCTCACGAGGTGTAACAGTATAACAATAATTCTTGCAAAAAAAAACCGACTACAAAATAAATATATGTGCGTCAATTCTAAACTAAAAATATAAAAGGAAGTAATCTGTAAAAACTAGTACCTAAATCATATACTTTTATACTTGTTGCTCTAATAACGGACATAGTTTTATACGTTTCGTATATTCAAATGTCTATCCATAACGTTTCAGCAGATAAAGCCATATACGACAAATTACATCAGATATGAGGACATCCTTTATTTTTTTACACTTATTATTACTGACACAATAATAAAAAGTAACGGTTCCAAAGATATGGCCAAATAGGTTAAACAATATCACCTAGGGGACACCCTTTAATGTACAATGTTAAATTAAACACTTATTTTAAAGGACAGATTCTTTGTAAATTTCAAATGTCTATTTAAAACGGTTGAAAGGTTTAGCCATATGCATCAATTTACATCAACTATTGAGACACCCTTTATAATTTTAAATATTTATAAATGTTATTATACGGGACATAGTAGTGGAGATTCTGTCTAATTTTCAAGTGTTTGTCTATAACGGTTCAAAAGATAGGGCTAGATAGGTAAAATTACATCAATTATGGGGACACCCTTTAGTTTCCAAATTTAAATTATTTACATGATGTTATAACGGACTTAGAATTACAGGTTTTTTGTAAATTTCAACCGTCTCTCTGTTACGGTTCAAAAGTTTTGCAATATACATCAAATTACATCAACTATTGGGACACCTTTTAACTTCTAATTATAAATATTTAATTTCTGATTATAAATATTGGACATTCTGTCCAATTTTCAAGTGATGACGTCACATATGGGGACACCCTTTAATTTTTAAGTTTATTTTTTTATTAATTTCTGTTATTGGCAGCTATAGTGATATGCAGTTTTTTTAATTTTAAAAGGGTGCCCTTTACGGTTCATAATACACGTAAAAAACACGTATGTTGTATGGGGACACCCTATAATTTTCAAAATTCTGAATTTCTTTTAAAATGGGACCAATCTGTAAGCATTTCCTTTCGAAGAAAAAATTTTTAATATCGGTTCCGAAATGACTGAGTTCTGCGGGCACAAACATAAAAAAGCAATATTCAGACGAATTGATAACCTCCTTCTTTTTTTGAAGTCGGTTAAAAATAGCAAAAATTAATAATGTAAAACAAAACAAATGGGTTGCATACCTTTAGGATAAAATATACACAAGATGAAATTATGTAGTGTGCGGATAGAGTTTTTTTTTTTCTGCTGTATGTATGTTGTGTTTTTTGCTCTTTAGCCAATTTCAAAAAGGAAGTTTATTTCTAAACTAATTATCAAACTTTTTTCACCTTACAGATTGGTCATATTAAAAAATCATAATTTTAAAATATACATTACACGTACTTTTACGTATCTTTTGAACCATAATAGGCATTTCAAATTTTCATAAAGAATATATCAATAGCAAAAAGTAATAAAAAAAACTAGCTTTAGTCAGAGTCCCTATATCTAACGTAATTTGATATATTGTATTTTTAAATGTTGTAGACAGATATTAGATATTACTATATCCAAAATAACAAGAAGTATAAAAAATTAAGTTGAGAAGTGTCCCAGGTGAATTATATGGCCGTATCTTCTGATTCGTTATATGTAAATACACTTTAAATAGTGGTGTTAAATATTGTACAGTTTTGCGGAACTCTATGATTTTGTTGCTTCCTTTTCAACCTTCTAACCACTAAACTAAATACATATTGCTCTTAAATACATTTCTCTATTTACTTTGATTTTGATTTTTTCTTATGCAAACATTTTATGGCCTGGCGATTTTGCCATTAGAAATTTTTATTACACCTTACTGCATATGTTTATCTTTATCATAGTTAAATCATAATGAATTCTTAGGAGAACTACTGGATAATGTATATATACTTTTTCATATTTATTATACTCACACATAAAATAACATCAAATATTTTTCTTTATTAACGTAAATGCATATTTTAGAGTAGAAAATATGTTTATTAGAGCGTAGAAAAAGGTCAGCCAATATTAACTCTATACACTATAATGCACTTTTACCCAATATAAACACTTTGGTAAAAATCTCGTTAAATGCATGACTGAGTAAATAAGCAAATAATGTGAAATCCAAAAATGCACTTTTGATGAAATGTGTGTGATTATTCATTTCAGGTATTTCCTGTTGAAGAATGTACTTTCAAAGAAGAATGTATTGTAATTTATATTTACATATATTTTTACACCACAGGTGGAAAGGGTATATATAAGTTTGTCAATCCGTATGTAATTTCTGCAATATGCATTTCCCACCCCATAAAGTATATATATTCTGGTCCGTCTGTCCATCTGTGTTTGGGTTGAAATCAACTTTGCCAAGGCACCAGAAGAGATACATAAAATTTAAACCCACCAATCTGCCAGCCATAGTTTCGAAAATTTCGCTAATATATTTTTTATTTTTTTACGTTGTTTTTATTATTTTTTTTTTTTTTTGTTTTTAATGATTCTCTTTTGCTTTTTTTTTGTAAAATAAATAAATATACCTCGACCAGTAGAACGAATAGAGTGCATACAGATCTCGGGGAATCAATAACCCCCTACGTGGAGCGATTTTTGTTTGTTTTTAGGTTGCGAGGGTTTTTCTGTTTTGATTCGCATTAAAACCTTTTATAGAAATCAATACACATAGAGGTAGCTGATAGAACCACAGGGTACTCACTGGGAACCAGGAGCAAGAAGGTCCTAACTTTTACAAAAAATTTTCTGTAAAATTTCTACAAAAAAAAACTTTCGTTAAAATTTTTAACAAAAATATTCGTTAAAATTGCTAACAAAAATTTTCGTTAAAATTGCTAACAAAAATTTTCGATAAAAGTTTTACAAATAATTTTCGATTAAATATTTACAAAAAATTTTCGATGTAATTTTCGAAAAATTTTTAAAAAAAAATTTTCATTCATTTTTTTCAAAAAAAAATTACAAAAAATTTTCGTTAAATTTTTACTTAACAACAAATAGCCTTTTTAAAATCAATGGCTATATTTTATATGATACTAAGGACCCCCGTGGAAGAGCATGTGGAGGCTTGGCAATACTTATTAGGGCCCGAATCAAACATTATTTACTGCGTGATTTTTGTGAGAATTACCTTCAAGCAACAAATATCTTTTTCATCAAAGCTTAGTTATTTCTTCGATTTATTCACCTCCTAGATTTCAAATATCGGAAAGTCAGTATAGCGACTTCTACAAATCACTAGGTCCCTGTTTCATAGATAGCATCAGGCGACTACAACGCTAAACATACGTTTTGGGGATCACGCCTAATAACTCCAAAAGATCGTATTTTGTTTGACACAATTTCAAAAATGCGTCTGAATGTTATATCGAGTGGACAACGCACCTATTGGCCTAGTGATCGACAAAAAATACCTGATGTTATTGATTTTGGCGTGTTTAAGGGTATTCCGAGAGAAATGATTAAAGCTGAAGCGTCTCTTGAATTATCCTCAGATCATTCACCCACTATCGTCTATATATGGGACAAACAAAACATCATATCACCAACGACTAGCGCTAGCATTAATTGATCGAAATATAGAAAGTATCTTAGTACTCATTGTTCGGAAAACATCCCGCTAAGAACACCTAAAGACGTAGAGCGGAGTCTTATTGATCTTGACCAAAACCTCAAATCAGCTGCCCAACATTCAACAACAACCCGACAATTAGCTAGATACAATCTAATTTATTCTGCAGATATCGAACGACTCTTGGCTGAAAAAAGAAAAATTCGTAGAGAATGGCAATTACAGAGATCTCCTCAACTCAAAAGCAGACATAAGGAATGCACGAACCGGCTAAAAGACATGCTGGAATCTAGAAGAGTAGCATCCCTGAAAAACTATTTGGGAGACCTAGACGCAACTCCTCAATCAGATTATTCATTATGGCGTGCTTGTAGAACTCTTAAAAGGCCAGTCTTACGTAAGCCTCCCCTGCGAACTACATCTGGCGGCTGGGCAATGAGTGATTCCGAAAAGGGCAATTTATTTGTTGGACATTTGAAAAGGGTTTTTACCCCGAATATATCGACTGATATAGTTGAGTTGCCAATTGTCGAGGCTAGTGCTGCAATACCGATAAGTATTGAATTTGGTGATATTGAAAAGGCAATAACGGATTTAAACACCAAAAAAGCCCCTGGCGTTGACAAAACCAGTAACAAGATGTTATTTTAATTGCCCCGTATAGCTCGCAGAATCGTTATTTTTATTTTTAATGCCTATTTACGTCTTGAGTACTTCCCCACAGAGTGGAAGGTATCCTTGGTTACCATGATTCCTAAACCAGGAAAAGACCACACAAAAATTGAATCATACAGACCTATAAGTCTTTTGTCAAATATGTCAAAGCTGTTTGAGAGGATGTTAATAACTAAGCTTAACCCTATTCTAAGCGACAAAGGATGTATTCCAAACCATCAATTCGGCTTCAGGAAAAAACATAGTGCGATCGAACAAACTCACAGGTTAGTCAATGTTGTTAAGAAGACATTTGAAGAGAGAAAATACTGCTCTGCGCTTTTTATTGACGTTTCTCAAGCATTCGATAAGGTATGGCATGAAGGCCTAATATACAAGCTAAAACTGAGTTTGCCCGTAAACCTATATAAGCTGCTAGATAGTTATTTAACCGAACGGAAATTTATTGTGAAAGAAGGAGATTTTATGAGCTCACCCCAAGGTAGTATATTGGGGCTTTTTTTATACTTATTGTATACTTCAGACATGCCAACTAGTAACCGAGTTCACACATCGACATTTGCTGACAACACAGCTTTTTGAGCATTCACGAAAGACCCGAAGTATCATCACAATATTTACAAGACCACATATCCAATTTAGAAAAATGGTTGAAGAAATGGAGAATAAAAGTGAATGAACAAAAATGTACTCACATAACTTTCACACTGCGTAGAGAATCTTGCCCCCTATTCGGATAAATAACCAAACGATACCCCAGCTTTCAGACGTCAAATATCTCAGCATACATCTTGACCGACGCCTTACATGGAAACGCCACATAAAAACAAAGTTAACACAAATGAAGTTAAAAGCAGTCCAACTAAACTGGCTTATTGGCAGAAATTCTATTCTAGCTTTAGATTGCAAACTTTTATTATACAAGTCAATTCTAAAACCAATATGGTGTTATGGAATTCAATTATGGGGCACTGCCTCAGCTACTTCATATAATTACATCTGCTCCTTGGTATATAAAAAACTCAAACATCCATAAAGATCTAAACGTGCCATCAGTTAAAGCAGAAATAGCGAAACTTACCATAAGGTATTTAAAGAAGCTTCAAACTCATCCTAATCCACTGGCCCGTAACATACTAAATGAACCTGGTTACATTCGACTAAGAAGGAGAGACACTGCTTCTCTCATCCGTACATCAGAGGGATAACCCGCAAGTTACAGTAACCGTGAAACAGACATTTTTTTTGTCCGGCACTGGTTGGACTTAACATGTATGTTTTTATTTTTTGGACTTAAGATATGAGTATTTATTGATAGTTCAATTATATTGAAGATACAATAAATAAAAAATTGCGAAAAAAAATTTTTTTACTGAACATTTTCGATAACATTTTTACAAAATATTTTCAATACGATTTAAAAAAATTCTATATCTTATATTTGTAATAATCAAGTTGAAAATCAAGTTTGAAATTACAATTTTGTAATATTCGTTTGGTAACCTACATAATATTCATACATTCTAAATGCTAATAGTCGATTTTACGAAGTAAGAGACTACTTTTATCAAGAAAAATATGCAACTACTTACAAAAAAATTACCAGTTAACTACCAAATTTGACCTTAAAATCCAAACTATTCAAAAAATTCTATAAAATACCAAAAATTGCAAATTCACAAAATAATCATAATCCCAACAAAAATATGGAATATACCAAAATATCAAAACTATAGAAATTTTACAAAAAAGATAAAATACATACCAAAGTTCAAAATTTCAAATTTTGCGAAAAGCGCCACAAAAAAATTCACTATAAAATATTAACTTCACTTACAATTCCAAATTTAAAATTAAAAAAAATCAAATCAAAAAAAAATATGAGTCACTTGAAATAAAATGAAAATTTACCGCAAAATCTCTGAGATTGGACAAAACAAGAGTTATTGAAAAATCAAGAATTAATCAAAATTTCTTAAACTCATTTAAAAAAAACCGAAATATCAAAAAAATTGTATCCATTCCTGGATACAATTATAAAAAATATAAGGTTCTAACATTATCGTAGAGTTCTGTAAATATCCTGTTTTCAAAAACAAACGGTGCTGTCACGTATTCTACATTAGAATCAAAATAGTATGCTACCTCATCACAAAATTTTATTAAAATGAATCCAGTAGTTTTTACGTGATGCGAATACAGACAGACGGACGGACGGATAGACAAAATTTCTAAAAATTGCTGTTTTGTATTCCATTTTGAATACTGATTGCATCAGCAACAAAATTTTCAAAAAATATTTCAGGTACAGAAATGGTCCTGTTACAGTTTTATTATATGTATAGAAAGCACTAACTCGTCGGCACCTTATAGCGCCTGCAATGACAAAGCTAAACTAAAGTGCAACGCTCTAAACAGTAATGGTAACTTATGTATTTTGTTTAATAAAATGCAATAAATTGAAACGCAAAATAGAGAAAAAATCGGTAGATAAAGCAAGAAAGTAAAAATACAAAATAACAGTTTATTTGCAGCCAACTTCACTACCTAACGCTCTGTTAAAATTGGATTTTTCATTTACATAACGCTTAAGTCACGCTATTTAGGTGTGAAACATACATTTTTTAGAATTTTTTTAAAGTTAGTTTGTGCTTAAAGTGCCAATTTAGGTTTGGCTGTAAAATATTAATAAAAGGACGTTAATAATTATGTGCCTACTTGACACCTGAGCTGCCGCGCAACACTGTGCAGAGTTGCCAAAAGTTAAACGTTTCTATTCAGTTATATCACTACGCTATTCCTTTATCAAAGAAAAAAAATCATAAGTCTGCATCTACATATGCGTAACAATAATCGTATATGGAGCAACCTTGAATTTTTAATTATATGTTTTTACAAGTTTTCATTTTATGCTTTTTTTAACGCAGACTTAGTGATATGTACAATATGTAAATTTCAAGTGTCCGTCTTTAACGGTTTGAAATATTAATCCATGTACGTCAAATTACGATACCTATGGGGACACGCTTTAAATTTTACTTTTCATACTTATTACTATAGATATAGTATATACACACTCTAACTACACACAATCTAACTATAACGGTTCAAAAACTCAGGCATTATACATCTCATTATATGAGCCCTTGATTATGAAAGTGGTATAAGTCATACATATATTTCTTGTTTTGAGATATTAAGAGGTTTGCATTTTTAAGAATAAAAAAATATTTTTCATTATGGAATTAAATATTTTGACAAATAAATAGTGCCAACAAATAAGTATTTATTATGAGTGTGAAATTTATAACCATTTTTAAAAGGAAATGTGGTTTTGAAAGATTGAAATGACTTATACCATTTTTAAAATTAACTGCATGACTTTATAAATGACTTAAACCGTCAAGAAAAAAAATTGTTGTTAGAAAATAACATTTTATTGAAATTCATTATATTGTAACTAAGTAATTTATTTTTTACTATTTAGGGAAATACAGTGTTTGTGGAAAATTGGTGGGATATAGTGTAGTAAATCCATCATATATTTACGTTTTTCTTCTATTATTGGTCTAATGGTTGTGTATAATGAAAGCAAATCAATATTTTCGTATATTCTTGGGCTTCCTCCTTTAGGTGAAAGGTCTAACACTTTGAATTCAAAATTATCATCCAAAAAAGTTTTATAAAACATCTTATATGGTGCATTTTTTATTTTAGCCAAGAACAGCTTCTTCATTGGTGTTTATCTTTCTATTAGTCGTTGATTCGTCGAAATGAAATGAAATCTTTCTTAGCCATTTGTTCTTATTTGTTTCCATTTCTTGGGAGCACTACTTATATTTCTTCGCTGTATAATGTCTACAATTAACTATAAATAGTGCATTTTTTCATTAATAGGATTACCCGATCATACCTGAACCGCTATCTGAAGATATGACAAAATTACTAACAAATATTTTGACAAACTTTGAAAACAGACTGACTTATTCCACTATCAAAATATACAGTAACTGTATTTTGTTTACTGAGCAAAAAATAAACTCAATTTATCAACTTAATTTTCATGTCATACTGCGAATTACTTCAGATTATATTATTTTATTAGGAGTTGATATGAAATAGCTGATAAACTAGATTTTTAAAATTTTTGACTTATACCACTTTCAAAATCAAGGGCTCATATCATCTAAAGGGACCCTTTTAGTTTCAAATTTAAAATTAAATAAACACTTGTTGTTCTAGCGGACATATAGTAAATATTCTGTGAAATTTATTGTCTGTCTATAACTGTTCAAAAGATAATATTAATGGGGGATTTTTTTGAGGTTAGGATTTTCATGCATTAGTATTTGACAGATCACGTGAGATTTCAGACATGGTGCCAAAGAGAAAGATGCTCAGTATGCTTTGACATTTCATCATGAATAGACTTACTAACGAGCAACGCTTGCAAATCATTGAATTTTATTACCAAAATCAGTGTTCGGTTCGAAATGTTCAAATGTGACAAATTTTGTTCAGCGATGAGGCTCATTTCTGGTTGAATGGCTACGTAAATAAGCAAAATTGCCGCATTTGGAGTGAAGAGCAACCAGAAGCCGTTCAAGAACTGCCCATGCATCCCGAAAAATGCACTGTTTGGTGTAGTTTGTACGCTGGTGGAATCATTGGACCGTATTTTTTCAAAGATGCTGTTGGACGCAACGTTACGGTGAATGGCGATCGCTATCGTTCGATGCTAACAAACTTTTTGTTGCCAAAAATGGAACAACTGAACTTGGTTGACATGTGGTTTCAACAAGATGGCGCTACATGCCACACAGCTCGCGATTCTATGGCCATTTTGAGGGAAAACTTCGGAGAACAATTCATCTCAAGAAATGGACCGGTAAGTTGGCCACCAAGATCATGCGATTTGACGCCTTTAGACTATTTTTTGTGGGGCTACGTCAAGTCTAAAGTCTACAGAAATAAGCCAGCAACTATTCCAGCTTTGGAAGACAACATTTCCGAAGAAATTCGGGCTATTCCGGCCGAAATGCTCGAAAAAGTTGCCCAAAATTGGACTTTCCGAATGAACCACCTAAGACGCAGCCGCGGTCAACATTTAAATGAAATTATCTTCAAAAAGTAAATGTCATGGACCAATCTAACGTTTCAAATAACGAACCGATGAGATTTTGCAAATTTTATGCGTTTTTTTTAAAAAAAAAGTTCTCAAGCTCTTAAAAAATCACTCGTTATATCAGTCAAATTACGTTAGCAATGGGGACACTCTTTAATTTTTAAGTTTGATATTTTAATCCTTTTTGTTGGTGGGACTTATTGTGATAAGCACATAATTCAATTATACTTCTTTGTTATGGATTTTATAATTATTACCTGATATTGTAACCACATTATCTCTTTATTGGAACAATGTTGTAGCTCAGTATCGGTACTGTAATAGGATCAAGTATCATTTTGCACAATTACATAATTAATTTTCATGTTATGATCGTATGACAAAATATATAAAGCAGTAGACATTAGCTTAAATGCTACAGTTCGAATATGATTTCATTTACAAAATTATTGTTTTTTTTTTGCTTCATACATGCAAGTAATATTTAAATGTTTACTTTTTTAAATAATAATTACACAAAGAACTAAACAATTAATGCTTTAAAACATTTCACCAACTGGCTTAATAGTCATTTCATGAATTTGAACATGAGGTGGAGTCGAGATGGCAAATAAAACACCTTGAGAAATATCTTCAGATCTTAGCATTGTGTCTCCAAGAAATGCTTTTGAACTGTCTGGTATGATTTCAGTATCCACAGCACCCGGACTTATGCTCTGAAATATAATAATATAAATTTAATTTATAATTATTATATTAATCTTAACTCTAGGCTGCTTACCGTTACTTTAACCTTGGTACCCAAACCGTTAAATTCTTGTCTATAAATTTCCGTTATAGCCGTAATAGCAAATTTACTGGGTGAATAGATATTAGTTTGTGGTATTTCATTGCCAGCAGCTATAACTTTATGACCGGCAATACTATTAATTAAAATAATATGGCCATCAAACTTGCGCTCCTTCATGGATTTGAAAGCACGTTGGGTACAATAAACAACACCCATGACATTTGTTTGCAAAACATTTTGAATGTCTTCAATTTTACCCGCGCACAGTAGACCAGTTTTCATGCAACCAGCATTATTAATTAAAATATCTATGCCACCAAATTGAGAAATGATTTTATCGAATGCTTCGTTAACCGATTTTAAATCAGAAACATCGCACTTAAGGGCAGTTAATTTTGATTGTAGTTTAACTGGCAGTTGTTTTTTAATTTCCTCCACACGATCTAAACGTCTGGCCAGGCCTACAACCTGCAAACCATTTTTTATGAGATCCTGTACAATAGCAGCACCAATACCTGAACTGGCTCCTGTTACTACAGCCACCTTATTTTGCCAGCGTTCCATCGTTTTTTTAATTATTTATTTCACCTGTTACTTTTAATAAAATATACTTTATAACTTGACGTTCTTCCAAACACTATTCGTTTTGTTAAAATTTTTATTTATATCGATTAGATTATACGCCAGTCACAGTGACCCACAAAAAGTTTAAAAAAATATTTCATGTTTACAAACAGTAACTTAATTAGTTGAGAACTTAATGGTTTTGTTTGTTTATTTATTTAATTATTTTTTTTTTCTTTTTTTTTTTGGAAAATCAAATAACAAGTTTTGTAGTACTTTAGTCGTCGTCGTTGTTCATTTTCATTATCTAGATAAAAAATAGTAAAAACTAATAACTATTTAGAATAGGGTGGTAACAAGTTTTGAATTATAAACTTTAGCTCAGGTATAGTGATTTCAAATAAAGATTTTTATAATAGTGTTGTTTACGGCAGGATGCTTATGTGCTTAAAATATTAAAAATAAAATCTGTTCCCATGGGCACACTGTGGTTATTGCCTGTTTACACTGAGCAACATCTTAGTGTAACGTATAGAAGATGTTGGAAATATGAAACAATGATTTACATTTGCAACATCCTAAATCTAACATCTACTCTCCTGGACATCATGGTTATTCAATTCAGGAATGAAAAAGTTAGTAATCATGGCTCTATACCGATCACCATTGACTGTAACGTTCTGGCCACCATCGTTTTTGAAAAAGTACGGATGGATGTAACTGTGTTTCGACATACACTTGAGAATTACCTTCATTCCAAATGCGGCAGTTTTGTTCGTTGACGTAGTCATTCAACCAGAAGTGCGCTTCATCGCTAAACAAAATTCGCTTATGAAAATCGGGAACAACGGTAAAATAAAATAGCACTATTTGCAAGCGTTGTTCAGGCGTGAGTGAGATGAATTGCCTAACCAAACTGAGAATAAATCACTTGACAGCTGTTAAATCGGTCGCCATCTTGAAAAGTAATGCCAACTTAAAGTTCTATACCTCTATAAAAAAACACCCTTTATTTACTAAGCTGTCAAAAGACTAAAGACGCATAATTTTAGGAATAAAAAATAAATAAAAAGATGAGTTTGCAGCACATATTGATAATAGTACTAATTGCTGCTTTCATAGAACAAACCCATGTGTTAATGTAGAGTATTTCAATTATATAAAGCCTTTTGGAGGAAGAAGATGTAAAATAGTTGTTATCTGTTTACTTTTACACAATCTGCAGAAAATAAATTAAATATATTTTAAAAATTGAAAAAAATAATAAATTCAAAATAATTTGCAATTAAAGTCATTTACCAAATGCTTCAGCAAGGTTTAAATGGATACTAGACTTGGTTAGTTCACGAACGAACTAGTTCAATTGATGGAATAGTTCAAATTTTTATGTCTACCGAGTTAAATTTTTAAGTTGTGCTTTGTGTTTGAACTATTAAACAAAATGAACTAAAATGTACGTATGTATGTTTATACATTTTCAAGAACGTATGAATTTATTATTTTTAAAAATTATTTGCTATATTATCTTTTATTAAAAGATATTTTCTAAAAATTAGAAGAACCACCGGTTGCTTTGTGATTAATAAAAAGTAGTTCAGAACACAATTCTTAGTTTGAAAGGGAAAAGAGCGATTGAACCAACGGATTGAACTAGTTTTTTTTAACTTTGAACTAAAATGAGCGATCATAAAAAAGTACTACAGGGTGGGCCAAAAGAAACCAAGGGGTGTAAAAGTTTAATAACTTTTTTGTTTATTAACTTTTTTTTATTTTTTCTTTCAGATTATATAGACAACACTTGGAATTGTATTATTTAAACCAGAGATCAATTATTTTAACGCAAAGAGCATATCGCCGACATTATTGAAAATTTGATTATGAGTGATGAAGCTCATTTTCATTTGAATGGCTTTGTTAATAAGCAGAACTGTAGGTTCTGGGGTTCTGAAAATCCAAGAGCCATTCATCAACGCCAATTGCACCCCATCAGGTGTACAGTATGGTGTGGGATCACATCTGAAAATGTCATTGGGCCCTACTTCTTCGAGAATGAAGATGGAAGTGCTGTAACCGTAAATGGAGAGCGGTATCGGTTTATGATAGAAAATTTTTTACGTCCTGCTCTTGAAAACAGACATGGTATGTGGTTTCAGCAGGACGCAGCCACTGCCCATACTGCCCGAGACACAATGGCACTTTTAAGACAAATTTTTGGAGAGCCCTTGGTTTCTTTTGGCCCACCCTGTATAATGCACAATTCTAATGGATACTAAACAACCATCCAATATCGTGTTGGAGTAGAAAATTGATTTAATTGGTATTTTCTCACTGCCAGTGAGCTAAATTTACAACATTTTTCAACACTACACTTAATTTGGAAAGGCCAGGATGCACTATCCTACACAAAATGTACAGTTCAATCACCAAAAAAATCTGACAGAACTCTGTCCTACTCAAAAATCGTTTCAAAATGGCGTTTAGATACAAAAAAAAATTTTGCAACACTGATCGCATGGAAAAATACTATTTTATAATTTTTTGTCAAAAGCTTTTCAAATCGTACAGACCTGTCAAAAAGTCTGTCACACACATACATTTCTAATCCAAACTATCATACTTTTCATACGACTGAGTATGGTAGTGAATCATGGCCTTAAAGGGTATGAGACTATTTCTATAATATTTGTTGTTGCTGCTACAACCATCTAAGTACATATACCGATATCCCGCCTACTATGAGCAAACTTAATATTTCCATTTGAACATAAATAATGTTAACAAATATCTTCCCATCCGCTGTTTTCCGCGGCATATTAGTAAAACGATATATTGTAAAACGATTTTCTGGCACTTGATGGTGTTGATGCCTTTATATCGGGAATCACTCACCCGAATGCATCCAACGAACATGAAGATGAGATTTAGACTTGAATTTTTTACACATATATAAGTAGTTTTATAATCGTTGCTCATGTAAAAACTTATATTGAATTGAAAATAAGTGAAATATTTGAAGAATTTGAAGAATGCGCTATGTGATTCTTTTTTACTATAAAAAAAGATCGAAAAAATGTTGGTCAATATGTGCTTGAATCTAATTAAGTTTTAATATTAATATTATTTAATATTCTTAATATTTCTATTCAAAATTTTAAATGAAAACATATAGATAGAATATTCAAGACGATACTTTGAAAAATGTTAACTAATTTTTTTCACAATTTTAGCTACAAGTAATTTTAGATACACAAATTTGTAGTTGAAAATCATGATAAGCGACATTTGCATATTTATGTACCAGTTTTGTAATTCCTCAATCATTATTTATACATATTTAATATTTATTTAATTAACGCCGAGTATGCATTTTTAAGATCTATTCAATAATTGTTGATTGTTGACTTAATATTGTATTTTGTTACTACGGTAGTAAGCAAACTTGTAATTATTTTTAAGTGGTTAAACATTAATAACTTTAGGTTTTCATTAAGTTTTTTATTTATTATTTGCTTAACAATCTATGAGCAACGTGACAGTGTATTTCTGGTTACAGTAATGTACTGAGCGTAGACTGTAATAGTTTTATATAAAACGGCATACATCTTAAATTAACAGAGTAATCGTTAGTAGGAATAAAACTATACATATAAATAGGTGCGGAAAGAAACAAATTATTGATCATATTGCTACCTTAATGCAACAAAGTCATATTTCAAAAAATCCTAATTTAGAATTTAGTAAAGAAAAGATGCTCTCAATCTAAACCGCAGTTATACCTATATATTTTTTTATCCAATCACACAATAAAGCATGCATTTTGAAAACAGCCTCGCTAGAGGTGAAGAGGTTAGTCTCTGAAGCATTTCTCGTTTTATTGGCAGCAAGAGATGAACACGAATACCTCTCTACAAAGCGGTTTAGCCTCTTAAGCTTCTACTGAGGCAATAGCTACTTGGCACAAACGTTAGAACGTTTATTGGATATAATCAAGTATCAATTTTTAAAGTACTAAGTATCATAAGGCCAAAATGAAATTCAAAGATGATACTTTTACACTGTGTCTAGATGGCTGAGACTACATAATGTATAAATATCCAGCACTGGCTAGCATAAGGCCTAGATTGACGGGCAGACATATCTATAATATAATAAAATAGTAACTCATTTCCGTCTGTCTGTCTGTCTGTCTGTCTGTCTGTCTGTCCTTCATTGTTTGTGTTCGCATCACGTAAAAACTACAGGATGGATTTTAACAAAATTTTGTGAGGAAGTACCTTAGTATGCTGATCCCAATAAAAGATACTTTTTTTCACAAAAATATCTTGTTTCCAAGAGAAAGTGGTGAAAAAACAGTGAAAAACGCAATTTCCGGTTTAAAGGTGCTGAAATTTTCGGTTTAAAACTGAGATATTTTCAACACGGTTACATTTTCACCACACCTTTTTATTTTTGAAAGTGGGATATTTTAGAAACTATTACGCAACAGATGGCGCCAGTTGATTAAAATTTGTATTTTTACTTTGTGGAATTACATTGCTATTAAAATATTTTAAACACCACTTTTAGAATTTTTTATAAATTTTAGAATATTATCGAGGGATGGGTACCTTTATATAAATTAAATACATAAACCATAACTGAAGCACTATAAAAGTAAGAGTCTTTCAATTGGTGTGGAATACTTTCAAAGCAAAACCGAGAAAAATATTGTCAGGACGCCCACGACGTGAAGAGCACAGCTAGTCTTACACGAGAGTTCGTGACGAGTAACCAGCCGACAGTCTGAAGTTGCTACAATCGAAAGGAAAGGCTAGTGTTAGCATGAGTCTCAACAAAGGAAAGGTAGTCGCAAATTGCCAATCGATTCATTTAAAAAAAATAACACATATGGATGCCGTAGTGTAAGCCAAGCAAATGCTAGCAATTACAAGAGAATTCGTGACGAGTAACCAGCCGACAGTCTGAAGTTGCTACAATCGAAAGGAAAGGCTAGTGTTAGCATGAGTCTCACCAAAGGAAAGGTAGTCGCAAATTTCCAATCGATTCATTTAAAAAGAGACACATATGGATGCCGTAGTGTAAGCCAAGCAAATGCTAGCAATTACAAGAGACTTCATGACGAGTAACCAGCCGACAGTCTGAAGTTGCTACAATCGAAAGGAAAGGCTAGTGTTAGCATGAGTTTCAACAAAGGAAAGGTTGTCGCAAATTGCCAATCGATTCATTTAAAAAGAGACACATATGGATGCCGTAGTGTAAGCCAAGCAAATGCTAGCAATTACAACAGACTTCGTGACGAGTAACCAGCCGACAGTCTGAAGTTGCTACAATCGAAAGGAAAGGCTAGTGTTAGCATGAGTCTCAACAAAGGAAAGGTTGTCGCAAATTGCCAATCGATTCATTTAAAAAGAGACACATATGGATGCCGTAGTGTAAGCCAAGCAAATGCTAGCAATTACAACAGACTTCGTGACGAGTAACCAGCCGACAGTCTGAAGTTGCTACAATCGAAAGGAAAGGCTAGTGTTAGCATGAGTCTCAACAAAGGAAAGGTTGTCGCAAATTGCCAATCGATTCATTTAAAAAGAGACACATATGGATGCCGTAGTGTAAGCCAAACAAATGCTAGCAATTACAACAGACTTCGTGACGAGTAACCAGCCGACAGTCTGAAGTTGCTACAATCGAAAGGAAAGGCTAGTGTTAGCATGAGTCTCAACTCGATCTCCAATCGATTCATTTAAAAAGAGACACATAACGGTAGGGACCTGCTTTGATATTCTCTTATATCTATACATATGTACGTAAAAACTACTGGATGAATTTTAACATAATCTTGATTCATATATAGGATACTTCCTTTCCGCAAAAATAATTTATTCAAAGCTAAATCGAAAAAAAATATTGTCAAGACGCCCACACGTGTGTGGGCACAGCTAGTTAATAATAAAAGTATATTCATTAAACCGACGACTACATTAGTCATTAATATGAACTAACAAAAGTCAAACTACTTATAAAAAACAGTTTTTAAAATAATGTTTTTTATATGAATTTTGACTTTTATTAAGACATGTTAATGTCTACATCTTCATTACATAAATAAGGGAATTACTAGAACAAATTAATTTTACAAATTGTTAGAGCATTTTTATTCGATATCGATCTATTGTGTCTTTAATTTTTTTTTAACCAAATATGAAAACTTGTAAACTATAGATTATGAGATTATTTGTGGTAAAACTGCTTCTGAAATATCCCAAATTTTTTAAAGTTCTCAAGAACATTATGAACCGAGTCTTTTTTTACCCGATCCAAACAAATTAGTGACGCTTTAAAGAGCAGTATATATTGAAAAAAACAAATTATCTGTTTAATGGCCAAAACGAAAAATATATAACTTTTTTCGTGATCAGCACCACCTACTTATTCTAAAATAGCAATATAAATTTTAGACATTAAAAGAAATGATTCAAACTTAACTTCAAATGTACTAAATCGCTCCATTTACAGAACAGGGATAAATGAATACAGAGGATTTAAAATAAACAGCCATTTTCAAAAAAAGTCAAATTATTATATTATTTTTACATAATGTTTTGGCTTGATATATGTTTTTTTATTTGTTTTTCCAAATACACTTGGTGGTAAATCATAACTTGAACGGCAGGTATTACATCTTTGTAAGCCATATTTTATATGAACTAAAATATTATGTGATTGACAACAAAGATAAAAGAATAAAGGGTAAAAAGGAAAAATTTGGTTAATAAACGCGCTGTTCATAAGAATGAAAAGAGCTATGTTAGCTCTTTTTTCTGAAAAGCTTTTAAAGGGTAAACTTTCGCTTCAGATGTAGCCAAAAAGAGCTAAAAATAGCGCGAAAAGTGCTAAGTTGGCATCGCTGGACAATTTAATGTCAAATATATAACGGTGCTTTTGTAGTGACACATTGAAATTAAACTGTGTAAAGTAACTGACAAAATAGGTGGAACAAAGCGTAAAACTTTGTGTAGTAAAATACTTTTTACCACAAGTAATTTTGAAAAAACATTAAATTTAATCATGCAGCCAGGGCTCCCAGATATTTTTCGGGTTCCATCCCCAATTTGAAAAATTTTATCCCAAAATTCCCCAAAAAAAATTTAAATTGTTACCAAATTTAATTTACCGCATTAATACATTAAGCTGAATATTTTTATTGTAATAAAATTACACAAGTTTATTGAGTTTTTACCTCACCATTTCTGGGAAGGGTTACAACAAATTTCTATAGACTGATTGATAGAGCGTCTTATCTATCAGTTTACGGGTTGCGGGATCGATTCCCAACAAAAGACTGAGTGTTTTCTGAATTTCATATTATTTTATTTGCCGAAATAAGACAAATAAGAAATCAAAATAAGAATCCCCAAAATATTTAAATTATCCTCAACGAATTTCCCAAACCCCAAACTAAAGTTTTAATCCCCATTAGCAAATAAAAATCCCCGATTTGGGGATAAATCCCCAAAGCAGCCATCAAGTTCAGGTATTTTCTAAAAAGTTTTGTTTAAATTTATATTACAAATTATTTGTGGAAGTGCTTTTGTTTTAACTATTTATTCGTAAAAGACAAAAAATAAATGTATTTTCTCAGTTTAAGTGGACATAAAGTTATTAGTTGGGCTAAGTTGAACAAAGATTTTAATTTAATTTTAAAGCCGAAACAAATAAGCATTATTTCAGAAAAAATTAGGCTAGCATCGATGCGCCTTAAAAGTTGAGTTTACAAACAAAAAGCTTTTGCAGTAACTACTAACACTTGTATTGATGTTGTTGTCATTGTTTTATTTAATTTATTAGAAATGTGCAAGTGTCGGAATTTGTCAAGCATGAGTCTCGTCTGGATGTGGTTATTTGTATGTATTATAATTTTTAGCGTACCTGAGCGTAATGGTAAAATATACTGTCGTATTGTTTTATATATTTCAGTGTAATATATTTAAATTTTGCAAAAACTAACTCAAGCGTTGTTTTTTAAGTCGCCAAAACTTGTGTGATATTTTTAAAAATTCTAATGGGAAAACATTTGATGAAAAACTACCAATTTAAAGGAAGAAATAATGAAAATACACTGGTGTATCCAAAACCAACTCTCAAGTTTTCAATAATGCATTTAAACAAATTGTTTTTGAGGTTAAGACTAAGTGGAATATAGTTTACAGAAGGTAAAACCAATTTTTAATTAAAACAAATTACAATTGAATGCAAACATTAATTGGATTTCCGTGTGTTCAAAAGATTGATCGAAAAGAAAATTCCTTTAATGTTTCTAGCGAGTCAAGTAAATTAAAAAAAAAGTTAGAGTTTAAGAGTCAGTTACCAGTTTTATTACATGCTGCACAAATCAAGTTAAAAATAATTGGTTGCGTAGAAAAATCGAAGGCTATGAAAAGCATAATAAATTTGATTTCTTTAATAAATATTTCGAAAAGATACCAGTCGGTAATTATATATGAAAATAATAAATTTTTTTTGTATGAGGGTTACTTGTTTCCCACCTGGTATACCACCATGATTTTGTTCACACACTTAGTTTTTTCTAAGAGCTACCCACATAAAATTGTGTGAGCCTCACTATTGTAGTTGTGGCGATATTAATTAATCCGCGAAAAAAGGCTTTTGGCCCCTCTGTGCCCTGGTCATCGAGATTTAACTCCATTTTCCAAGAAATAAAAAAACAAAAGGATAAATAGCGTTATTAATAAAAATTACTCTTATATTTTTAAGTCAAAGATCAAATTTTTCAATGTGTACAACTGTATTTTTTATACAAATATTTTCATTAAATTATAAAGTGAAATAATTAAATTAAAACATTTACGAAGAAACAAAAATCGAACAAAGTTGTATCCAAAAAGTTATTTTTTTATTACACCTGAATCAATAAAACTTAGAAAATTTCCCCTAGTGGCTTAATAATCATTTCGTGAATTTGAACATGCGGTGGCGTCGAAATTGCATACAAAACACCCGAAGCAATATCTTCTGGCTTAAGAATTGCACCTTGCAAGGATCTTTTGGCACTATCACTCATGATTTCCGTATCCACAAAACCAGGACTAATGCTCTATTGAAAATATTTGCTTAGAAATTGCTTTTTTTAGAATATTTTTCACACTTATACTTACAGTTACTTTAATCCTTGTACCCAAACCACTAAATTCCTGCCTATAGATTTCTGTTATGGCTGTTATAGCAAATTTACTTGCCGGATAAATGTTGAACTCTGGTGGACCGCCACCAACACCACTAATAACTTTATGCCCAGCTATACTATTAATAAGCACAACATGGCCATTAAAATTACGTTCCCTCATTGATTTGAAAGCACGTTGAGTACAATAAACTACACCCATGACATTTGTTTGCAGGACTTGTTCTACAGCACCCACATCCATAGTGACCAATTGTCCAAGTTTATTATTACCAGCATTATTGACTAAAATATCAATGCCACCAAAATGTGTTATAATTTTATCGAACGCCTCATTTACCGATTGCAAATTGGAAACGTCACATCTTAGGGCTGTTAATTTTGATTGCAAGCTTCTTGGCAATTCCCTTTTTACATGCTCAACACGTTCAACACGTCTTGCTAAACCAATGACTTTCATACCGTTATTGACGAGTTCCTTAACAATAGCAACACCAATACCAGAACTGGCACCTGTTACCACAGCGATTTTATTTTGCCAACGATGCATCTTTTATATTATTTTTATTTTTTTTTTATTTTTTTTTTTTGTGTTTTACATTAACATTAAATTCAGATTTTAGATGTTTCTATTGGTGGTGAATTTTGCGAGAGTAAAAGTTTAAAAAACTTTACGGGCACGTTTGTTTTGTTCAACTGTTCAAACAATACTATCGAGAATCAGCTTCTGTAGTATAAATTTAAGTTTTTCAGCTTGTAATTTTAAAATGTAAGATTGAGATAATAATGCAACATTGTTCGATTTAATTGTTGGTTTGTTTTTTTTTTTTTGTTTTTGCTTTTGCTTTTAATAATTATTTTATTGAATTGTTATATTTTATTTGATTATATTTATGTGTGAAACTAATTACACTATGCAACAGAAAAAAATACGATGCCATAATAATTCACTACTATTTTCCTAACTTAAGTATAAATTTTAAATTTGATATTCTTTTAATTTTATTATTTGTATAACATTAGTTTCGAAATTGTTCGGAAAGTGTTTAACTTTCAGTCGTTCTCGAGTTGCTTAAGTCATTTTATTAGGAAACAACTCAATTAGACTATAAAAACTTTTACTATTATTTATGAAAACACCTTTAAATTATAAAGACGATTAAAAATTGTTAGAAAATAACATTTAAAATCGAGTTGAGAACACCTGTTTCTCTTTGTCTCAAATGAGCGCGAATTTAGGTTCAAATATTAAAATCAATTCTTTCTCCAGCTTTGAGAATTGCTCTTAAATTATATTATTAAAAAAGAAAATTATTTTAATCGTTTGATTTGTATTTGTTGGATAGTTAAACCTGGGAATTGCAAATAATTATAATTAAAATTAAAGTAATCTCAGTTGAAAAAATAATTACACATCTTCTTACCAAAAATATATCCACAAAAAAAAATATTATTTTTGTAAATTAATGTGCGCTTTCTGTATTACAGGCTAGCGGCTCTTCTAAAAAATTTGTATAGGAATCACTCAAAAAGTTGAGTGCTGTTCATACAAATTTTCTAGACGAGCCGCTCGCCTGTAATACAGAAACCGCACATAAATATTTAATTTTCAGAACAGCTTTTTACCCAAATTGTATGAAAATAAATGTCCAATATCTTTCTCATATAGCGCTTGGAGTTCTACATCGATTGGTGTGGTGCCAGATGGTATACCAAGAATTTCTATAAGTTACCTGGAGTCTTAGAAAAGATATTTTAACTTTAACACTAACCAGAAATATGAGTTTTTAGTGAAACTGCGATCTTTTAGCGAACTTTTGAATTTTGATTATTTCTTGGTTTTTAATTATTTTATAAAAATTTGTTTTATCAAAATTAAAATTTTTGGTTAAAATTTAATCTTTAGTGAAATTTCGATGAAAACATGATATTTTGGTGAAATTGCGATTGTTTAGCATAATTTAGATTTTAAGTAATCTAGTTTTTTCCGAATTTTCGATTTTGCTTTGTTAAAAAACAATATTAATATAGGAAAAACAGAAACAGTATGGGAAAAACGCAAGAGGCACCCTCGTTTTCTAATCATATCTTAACCATTCTTAATCTTTCGAAACTATGCCTGACATAATGGTATAATTTATTCTTCTTTAGCTCTTTAGGGCTCTTGGTAAAATTAATAGCAACTCCATTACAGATAGACGGTCATCGCTCATTCGACTTCTCTAATATATATATAAATATATATATATATATATATATATATACTTTATAGATTCGGAAATCAAAAAACAACTTCATCTTCAAGGTCAAAATCGCAAAAAACTTTAAAAAATTCAATTTTTTTTACCTTTTTTCCCCTTGTTCAGGTCCATAGGTAGCAAACCGTTCAAAATTCAAGGAAACAATCAACTACAAAAATGAACCTAAGATCTCAGTAAACAACTTTCTAGAACATATGAACTTCCTAGGAATGATTCTTAACATCGTATATTGAAATTGTCAGTTGCCAATGTTGTGTGCGAATTATGCTGTAGCACTTTCTCTATAACTTTCACCGCTGAGCTCTCGTTGACATCGCGCTGTGTAATGCCTCGATGTGACCGTCGTATCGCTTTTATATTGTGTGCTCCGTCCCTTGTTGCGTGTGCTCAGCTTACTGCATTGCCTGTTCTGCTGCGGTCGTTGCGTGATCGCGTGATACCTAATGATACGTACAATGTGTTTCCAGGTATTTTTTTATATTTTGGGTTGTTTTTATGTGAATTCAATGCAGCTGTTTGCTACCAGGTAGTTTTTTGATAGAAGTTTTTTTGATTTTATATGTTCACAATTGACAAGAGCTACAACTTTGCCTCAGACAGTATATCAAAATTCCAAACGGTTTGCAAAATATGAGCTTGAGTAAATGATCATTTTTTTTGCAAAAATGACATCGAGGCCCCACATCTTTGAGTGCCCATAAAAAAACCTGGAGGACTTTGGGCAAAACTGGGAGACAGGGATCTTTTTTTTTGGTTTTTTATCACGTAGTGGTGTCCGTATATGGTTATTTTTTTCCATGTTGCACTGTATAACTTAAACTTATACGATCACTTTACTTAATTAAAGTACTAACGAAACTTGAATTTTTAAATCTTAAAGTAAAAAAGTATTCAAACTTACCCAAAAAATAAAAAAATTACTGATACTGGACCATATCTCATAAACAAATTAAAAAGGGCAATTAAAATTTTTATTTTGTTACTTTGTGTTTTTTATTAAATTATCGTTGTGTTAGATATAAAACAAAATTAATAAATTGAAACATTGTATTTTTTAATAAACCCACATATCTTTCGACAAATACTGGGTGTTTCATGTTTGATTTAAAACAAATAGATTGAGTAGTTTTATAATGCAATTGCTTTTGCAAACTTTTGACAATTTCATAACAATTTTCTAACGTTCGCATAGCATGAAACTAACCTATGCCACGGTGGGTCAGAATCGAAATATTTCGTAAATAATACAGCCTGTGTAAACGGCTATTCTGATTAATCCAAAATTTTACATGAACATAGCGGAAGAGTATTTAAGCTTAAATTTTGACGCTTACCATCCGCTTATCAGGGGCGGCGATATTTAATCTAAAATTTACGAACCTCTTCTGCTTTATTTAAAATTTTTATATGGTCCTAAATCTATTCTTAACGCCTGCAAAATAATGTTTTTACTTATAAATTGTCTCTTAAAATGAGTTATACTCATACATTTTAAAAACTAAACACCTACTTCCCTGGTAATATAAAGTACAATTAAAAAAAAAAGATTTAAAATATTGTAGAAGAATAAATTAATTAGATAGGCCTAAGTTTTTAATTATTAAGAGATAATGAAAAATTAGACACCCGCAGAGTGGAATGCATTTTCTAGACAGCTGTGTACGTCCGTAGAAAAATTACAAATTGATATTTTTCCAAGTTTAAAACTAGTCGAGCTTAAAAATTCTAAAATTACTACATTTTTGTGTTATTAGTAGAAAAAAAATTAGAATAATAAAAAAATGTTAGCGCAAACATAATTCCAACAATAATCCTTATGGAACTGGACTTTTTAAATCGAAAATTTGGCAGTTGCCAATGCATATTCTGACCCACTGTAAACAGAGTGTGTTGATGTTTCTCTTGAATAATTAACACTTTGTATTAGGCTTCTGATAGAATTTCATTCCGTTTTAAGTTTTATTGCTTATAAAAATTTTTGGGCTTTTCTAAAATATGGGTACAGTTTTCCTGATCATCTGGCTTAAGCTTCCAATGAAATGAATACGGATATATATTTATTACTCAATAAATAAATTTAATTTTTATAATAAAATGTCATGGGAATATATTAAATTTTTTTTTTAAAGAATAATATTGTATGCATATATGTATGTAAACGCATCTGCAAAATAGTAAAAAATCAACATATAGAAATAAATACAAATAAAAGAAAAGAAAATATTTAAATTATACCACACCATCAAATTACCATAAAAATGGTTATGATCGGTTGTGCCGAATCTTATATGCCCAACATTACTTAAGAAATATATTGGATAGAGAATATGATCAATTATCTACAACGCTTCACAGAATTATATTGCATATATGTACATATGTATATACATATATTTTTGGATTGCTATATAAAAAATATTTTTTTATCTAGGCACCATATTTAAAAAAGATTTTTTTGTCTTATGCGTAGCACAACTTTCTTTTTGGCAGCTCAGTTCTTTTCGTGTATCATTTAACTGTAACAGTCGTAAAGTAGCTCTGGGTTGACGAACAACGTGCGATCGTTATTGTCGTTATCGCTAGGTCTTTCGTCTTACTCTCACACTGCGGTTCTGTTAAAAATGATTGCATTAATCAGCAACGTGTAATCGCTTTGGTTATCGTGTATAACCTAGTAATTTCTATTCAATGACTCGTACATTGGTGGAGCACAATTTTTCACTCAATTTTCACTGGAGGAGTACCATTTAAATCAAGTTTTCACGGAGGAGCACCATTGAACTCATTTTAATATTACCTAGCTAAATAAAGAGTCTCACTTCCTATACGAAGATATAATTGGAGCTGCGGATTCTGGACGAAGCTAAGGATATCATACCTTGGCGATAGCGAGCGCTACCGTGCAATGATTACAATTTTTGTTTGGCCAAAATGGAAGAGCTTGACTTGGTTGACATGACGTTTCCACAAGACGTTGCCAAATGCCACAAAACAAGCGAAATAATGGCTCAATTGAAAGGCGACTTCGGGGCTTGTCAATTGGCCGCCTAGATATTGCAATTTAAAGCCTTTAGACTATTTTTTGTGGGGCTATGTTAAGGGTCATGTCTTTGTCTCTGTTGCTTGCTTTCGTTAACTCAGAAGTTGTTTTTGAAACAATTATAAGAAAATTATATGAATTTAGATGTTGTCAGCAAACTATATTGGTTAAATACACACTGTGTAATTTTTTAAGTCATGGCAAAATAACCATATACGGACACCACTACGTCATAAAAGACCAAAAAAAAAGACGCCTGTCTCCCAGTTTTGCCCAAAGTCCTCCAGGTTTTTTTTATGGGCCCTCAAAGATGTGGGGCCTCAATGTCATTTTTGCAAAAAAATTATCATTTCCTCAAGCTCATATTTTGCAAAAATTGTGAACATATAAAATCAAAATAACTTCATCTTCAAGGTCAAAATCGCAAAAAACTTTAAAAAATTCAATTTTTTACCTTTTTTCCCCTGTTCAGGTCCATAGGTAGCAAACCGTTTAAAATTCAAGGAAACAATCAACTACAAAAATGAACCTAAGATCTCAATAAACAACTTTCTAGAACATATGAACTTCCTAAGAATGATTCTTAACACCGTTTAGGTAGCGCTTAGGTAGCCGCAAAATTTTTCACTTTTGCGTGTTTTTTTGATTTTATATGTTCACAATTTTTGTTCTTTATGACAAGAGCTACAACTTTGCCTCAGAGAGTATATCAAAATTTCAAACGGTTTGCAAAATATGACCTTGAGTAAATAATAATTTTTTTGCAAAAATGACATCGAGGCCCCACATCTTTGAGGGTCTATAAAAAAAACCTGGAGGACTTTGGCAAAACTGGGAAACAGGGGTCTATTTTTTTGGTCTTTTATCACGTAGTGGTGTCCATATATGGTTATTTTTTTCCGTGTTGCACTGTGATATTAAATGACTTTTAAACCCTATTCCTTTACTCTCTTCAATACTTTGTTGCGACATTTAACAATTTATTAAAATAATCTAACGATTGTACAGTTTATTGTTTTTTCATTACTTTTCGCTTAATTATACTCTTATGACTTAACCGTGATGTAGGGAGAAACCAGCGAAGCTTACGAACTTAGTCTGTATATTATATAGGTTAACAGTTTGATATTTAATTTATTTCACCTCCAAAAATGTTGGGCTTGTTAATTGATCGTTTTGTTTTTACGCTATTGATTTCCTTCCATAAAGCAACACATTAATCGAAAGCTAATAATAAAAATAAAAAAACAATTATAGAATTTTATTAAATTTTAGTTAATAGCAATTTGAAATAAGACAATTTTGATTGTTATTGTCAATTTAAAAATGACGACATCTTAACATTGTAGCAAAATAAATTTAGTTTCAACAAGAATATAAAAAATTACTATTTTATACACCGCACAGTAGGGTATTTGGTAAAAAATATGGAACTATGTATAAGGTTTTCTTGGGTTTAAACAGCTAAAAATTCGAACATTATAGCCCTCAGAAGAATGGTTCATCATTTTCTTAAAGTAAAGCACTTCAGATATATGAAGAAATTAAACTGATGATCTTTTCATTTTAAATATAATTTTCTTGATGCTATAAATTATGTGAATACCAATTGCGCATTTTTCACTTCATCTGTAGTTCAATTCCCAAAAATCGCTGACAAATACCTTATATAACAAAACTCTAACATCTTAATTCGTCTTATTATATGAACCAATAAATTTCTTATCCCTTTAAGTATAAATTGTACCTCTCTTGTGTTCTCTATTCATTTTTGTTTTAAATAATGATAGATAATAATGATGTTAGTTATAGAAGATACGAACATACATATATATTTTGTCTACTTTTTATACTTTTTGCGAATTTTAGCGATTTTAATAAATTTTTTTTTCGTGATTTATCAAAAATATTTTTAAAATTTAAAAATATTACATATACATATATACATGTATGTTGTTAGCAAAATCTAACAAAAAATCATTTTTTCGATTTTAGGTGAAAAAATCTGACAACACTGTTCACCATCTGTCTTATTTCTCTCTATATTTCCGCAAAGAAAGTAACACAATAAATTATTATAATTGCCTGAGTGTTACTTTTCTATTAAAATCAAAAAAACCAAATAAAATAAAAATTAAGAAGTGTCCCAATATAAGATGCAATTTCCGAATATGGCTTTATCCTTTAAGACCAGCATTGCCGTTTTGGTCCAATTGGACCAAATTTGGTCCGAAAAATTTTGAAATTGGTCGCTAGTGCTCAACTAGCGAAATAGCATAAGAATCTGAGTTTTTATTCAGAAAAATTGGGAAAAATCCACTGATGAGCTAGTTGAGCACTAGCGAAATAGCTATCTGGATATGCTTTCCCCATAGTAATCAATTTCGATTATTATATTTTTTGAAAATAAATATTTTATACTCATAAAATATTTATTTAAATAAATTTTCAGAAGGAATCATGCGTGAATATAAACAAATAATATATATAACCGATTCCAAATATATTTTTTTTTAAATATGTATTGTAATTAATTTTTTTTATTTTTTTTTTTTTTTTTTTTTTTGCTATTAAAGTAGAAGATTGCTTATGGCCTTATGACTAGGTTTTTGTATAAAATGAATGAATAAAAAATTAAATGAACAAAAGATAAGAAATTTTGAATAATATAAGTATCTTATTTATAGTTCTTTTTAAGTTAAATACTACTAGTTAAGGAACCCTAGGAGTGTAAGTCAGAATTGCTCTAAGCTAAAATCTTTTATTCGCTTCTGATGCAAAATTATTATTAAAAGAAGGTTGAATCATACTTGTTTTAGATGATTTTACAATGATTTTGTTTCTATGTTTAATATTAGATTTATTTGAAAAAAATGTTTTATTATTGTACTAGCTATTCCCATCTACATAAATACTATGTCTGTATTTTGTGCATAGTCTAGACATTACTATGAGGGTTACTTGTGCAAAGTTTCAAGACTCTATCTATTGTAGTTCTCCAGGTATTCGATAATAATTTT
This sequence comes from Phasia obesa, assembly GCA_949628195.1. Lineage (NCBI taxonomy): Eukaryota > Metazoa > Arthropoda > Insecta > Diptera > Tachinidae > Phasia > Phasia obesa. The sequence goes on from OX451218.1 coordinate 112,313,295, forward strand.
TCACTTTATATGGGAGGTATCCAATCCAGTCTGTGTTCCGTTAGACTATGGATATTGTATGAGGGTTACTTGTGCACAGTTTCAAGACTCTACCCATTCTAGTTCTTCAGGTACACAATTGTTCACTTTGGATGGGAAGTACCACGCCCACTATTTCAATCCAGCCCGTGTTTTGCTAAACAATATATATTAATAAGAGAGTTAATTGTGATAAATTTCAAAGATCTACCTATTATAGTTCCGTAGCTACTTAAAAAGTGGACGTGTTCAATTCTCTTTCCATAAAAACCTAAGTTGGGTTACGATAAAGATTTAACGGTCAAGCCGTTCTCAAGTTATGCGCTTAGCAACGGCACTGCATTTTTATTTATATGTATATGTAGATAGTATTTTTTATTATTTTATGACTTATATACATATGTGCTGTTTTTGTTTTAGAAAATGTTTTTCTTGTAGAAAATCTTTATAGGAATCACTCCAAAAATTAAGTGTTTTTCGGTCAAATTGCATACATAAACTAATTTTTTTCTATTTTCTCTTGGAAATGAGAACTAAGCTTGAACTAAGATACTAAGGTACCACTTCAAAGATACCATTCATCCAGTTGGAGTTTACTTGATGCCAACACAGACAGAAATGTTTATGTTACTGTTTTCATATATCTATAGATAAGGCCAGGTCAGAGAACTCAATTCTGTTAAGTATTTGATAGAAATAAGCTAAAAAATTTTGATTTTATACAGCAGCAATACTACAATAATGCCGCTTGGCTATTTAAGTAGTGGTCATTTATTATAAGTGTACATTTCGGAGAAAATGTCCTTCACTTCAGAGTAATAATGATAAACTTAGTCTTCTCTCAATAGCTAGATAGATATCTACTTCCTTGCCCCACACATGAAGACATTATCCATTCCCATATTCCTTTGTTTAATATCCTTAAAATTGCTAATTCAATTCCTGCCCCAACCTAAAAATACTGTTTTTATAAAGTCAGAAAATGTTTATGCAGTCAGTTAATTTGCCTTCGAGCGAAACTTTCAAATAAATTAATTTATGCTAAAAACTTGGTAAAAATAATGTTTCCTTTTTATAGCTCCTAAGAATTAATTAATTAATTTTTAACTTCAAACTTTAACTGCAATCATTTACACCCACTCACCATCAAAAACAAATTTAACAATACATGAACAAAATACAACTCACACATTCAAAGAACAAAAAAAAGCCATGAACATAAAGTGGAGAAACAATTGAAATTCTCATCATTTGGAAATCTGTTTAAAATCTGTTTTAGTTCAAAATTTATTTAAAAATAGTGAAACTTTAGTGTAAAAGTTGAAAATTTTTCTTCTCACGTTTCTATGAAATGTGGATGTTGGTATGGTTGAATTTAGGTTTTTATATGTTCAGTATTATTGCTCAGCAAATTGTGTTCTTTGCTTCCTGGTAAAGCAAATTTAAAGCAAAAAAAAATTAAATAACGATTAAACTACCACTTTGACTCTTATTTACACAAGTGTTGTCGCTTTTCAGCTTTATGTTCCTTTTTTCGTATTTTTTCTTCTTCATTTTGTTGGTGTTCTAACGTTTAAAATTTAACATTGATTTCCGTTTTTAACCGACTTCAAAAAAGAAGGAGGTTATCAATTCGTCTGAATTTTGCTTTTTTATGTATGTAACCGCAGAACTCAGCCATTTCTGAACCGATTTTAAAATTTTTTTCTTTATTTGAAAGGTTATGTTTTCAGGTTGGTCCTATTTTAAAAACAGTTCATTATATTAAAAATTAAAGGGTGTCCCCATACAACATACATGTGTTTTACGTGTATTAAGAACCGTAAAAGACACCAAATTAAAATTTTAAAAAATTGCGTGCCGCTATAGCTCCCAACGGCAGAAATTAATAAAAAAAATAAATTTAAAATTTAAAGGGTGTCCCCATAGGTGCCGTAATTTGACCTATATGTGCCTATCTTTTGAACCGTTATAGACATAACTTTGAAAATTTTACAGAATGTCGATTACTATGACCGTTATAATAAAATATTTAAATATTCAAAATTTTAAATTAAAGGGTGCTCCAATAGTTCATTTAATTTGATGTATATGGCCATACTTTTGAACAGTTGTATACAGACCGCTGAAATTTACAAATAACCTCTATTGCTAAGTCCGCTATAAGAAAAAGTATAAAATTTGAAAATAAAATGGTGTCCCAATAGTTAATGTAATTCTATGTATGTGGCTAAACTTTTGAACTGTTATAGACAGACAGATGCAATTTTCAAGGAACCTGTATTCCAAAGTCCACTATAGCAAATATACAATTTGAATTTAGAAATTAAAGGGTGTCCCCATAAATTATGTTATTTGATCTATATGGCCCTATCTCTTGAATCGTTAAACACAAACACTTGAAAATTAGGCAGAGTGTCCACTACTTTCTCTAGTATAATAACAAGTATAAATGTTTGGAATTATAATGTAAAGGATGTCCCAATAGTTCATGTAATTTGATATATATGGCCAAACTTTTGAACCGTTATAGAAAGACAGTTGAAATTTACAAAGAATCTCTGTGACCAACTCCTTTATAACAACAGATCTTTAATTTAAAATTGTAAATTAAAGGGTGTCCCAATAGAAGATGTTATTTGATTCATGTGGCCCTATCTTTGAACCCGTTATACACAGAGCCTTGAATGGTGTCCCCATAAAAGACGGATGCTGGTGAAAATAGCTTAACTTTTGAACAGTAATAGGGAGAGGCTTGACATTCACATAGTCTTTACTTTTTTCCCTCTAATTTTGGCGCATATTTTATATGGTTTAAATATAATTCTTACAAATTACTTCTTAGTTTAGAAATGGTGCACTTCTATCTGTGTTGAAGTCGGTTTTTTTTGCAAGAATTACTATATATACATCTCTGTGTACAGTCGTTGTTCATAAACGAGGACAATTTAAGAACTACTATTTTTATTAGAAATATTTAAAGAGAAAAGAAAGTTTTCAGCATTTTTCCCTTAGCGCGTTATAAATAGTCTTAATCCACTTAAGCCACTTCTTCAGGTTTAAAAACAAGTAGTTGCAGAAGATTATGTTGGATATTTTAGCATTGCGTAGTCCAATTAACGGATTTTCGCTATGTAGCATTGCATTTTGTTGTTGCAGTGCATTTTCAGAAAAGAAGAGTCGTTTTTAGGGTTCCGTACACAAAGTGTAAAAACGTGACCCTATTGTTTTCGCTACAATGTCTGCCGTCTGTCCGTCTGTCAGCGCCTTTTATCTCTGGAATCGTAATAGGTAGGCTCTTGAAATTTTCACAGATGATGTATAGCTGTTGCCGCTATAGGAACAAATACTAAAACTTATAGGGTGTTCCGCTAGAGAGGTGTTATTTACGAATATGTGCCTATTTCGTGAACTGTAGGATGCATAGACTCAAAATTTAAAAACAGTAATTAAAACTTAGTTCGCTATATAAATAAGTATAAAAAATAAACCTAAAAATTAAAGGGTGTTCCGATAGTGGTGTGGTTTGCATGTATAAGACCTAAGTTTTGAACCATAATAGGTAGACGCTTGAAATTTTCACAGAAGTTGTATAGCAGTGGCCGCTATAGTAACAAATACTAAAACTTAAAGGGTGTTCCGATAGAGCGGTGTTATTCACGAATATGTGTTTATTTCTTGAACTGTGAGAGGCATGTACTCCAGATTTAAAAACAGTAATTAAAACTTAGTTCGCTATATAAACTAGTATAAAAAAATAAACCTAAAAATTAAAAGGTGTTCCGATAGTGGTGTGATTTGCATGTATAAGGCCTAAATTGTGAACCATAATAGGTAGACGCTTGAAATTTTCACAGAAGGTGTATAACTGTGGCCGCTATAGTAGAAAATTCTAATACTTATAGGGTGTTCCGATAGAGAGGTGTTATTCACGAATATGTGCCTATTTCGTGAACTGTAGGATGCATAGACTCAAGATTTAAAAACAGTAATTAAAACTTAGTTCGCTATATAAACAAGTCTAAAAAATAACCCTAAAATTAAAGGGTGTTCCGATAGTGGCGTGATTTGCGTGTATAAGGCCTAAGTTTTTAAGCATAATAGGTAGACTCTTGAAATTTTCGCAGATGTAGTATAACAACTGTGGCCACTATAGCAATAAATATTAAAACTTATAGGGTGTCCCGATAGGGAGGTGTTATTTGCCGTTATGTCTTTATTACTTGAGCTATAGGAGGCAACCACTGAAAATTTAAAGACAGTAATTAACTCTATGTTCGCTTTCTATTAAATTAAACCTTAAAATTAAAGGGGGTTCCGAGAGTGACGTGCTTTGCGTGTATAAGACCTAAGTTTTGAACAATAATAAGTAGACTCTTGAAGTTTTTACAAGAGGTTTATTACTATGGAATCTATAAAAATAATAAAAATTAAAGGGTGATCCACCAGTGACATGTTGTTGACGTATATTACCTTATTTTTTGAATCGCAATAGGAAGGCCTGATATTTTTATAGAAAGTGTATTACCATGGCCGTTATAACAACAATTCCTAAAATTTAAAGGGTGTTCCAATAGCGAAGCAATTTTCGCGAATATGACTTTGATTTTAAAAATCAAAGGGTGCCCCATAAGATATGAACAAATTAAAAACTTGAGTTTTAAAGGCGTACTAGATATAGTGTGTGACTACGTGTGTGAGCCTAACTCGCACTTGATTGATTTATTTCTTCTTAAAATGCAGTAAATTTTATTTTAAATTAAGGTGTCACAAATGTTTCGAAAAATGTTTCTAGGATTTTGTTGGCCTTCTTTGGTGCACTTTCACATGGAGAAGCCTGATGCTTCGACTGTTCCTTGGTCTCTGGTATATTGAAGAGTCATTGATTCTTTAATTTCTAACGACTTTCATATACAACCAGTCGCTGCGCCTATCTAGCGGATATCTTTTTTATTTTCAAATTTATTTTAACATGCGATGCACTAGCAATACCCGCAGACATTTCGAGCACTTTCTTCCTCCAATATTTGATGGATTTTATAGACGATTTTTGTCGTGAAAATTTCTTAGGACGTCTTTAACGTTTGGATTCTCTGGGGAATTCAGAAGTCATTTTTTAACATTGAAATAGATGTTCCACAGACTTCTTAGTATTCGAAGTATTTTGAACCAAAACATGTGTAACCCATTACTTGTTTTGGTCGAATATAGATTTACATTATATGTGTGGACTTTTACAGTTACAGAGTTAACAGTCATTTAAATATCTGTTGCTTTAGTTAAAATACGGACACTAAATGGCAGCAGGTGTTATTGGTAGCCGTTTATTTTTTTCGTCTCTTGTAAATGGGTTCTTAAAAGAATTTATCCATAATTTTTTCGCGATCTAAATTATTTTAGACACTGAAAGGATTAAACTTGATTTATAGTTGAAATTTTTACTGCAGAAAATTTCATTTTTGTGCCTGCAGTTAATTTCAGGTTAAAAATTATGTTATTCGCAATTCGAGTAAAATGAATTTTATTTAAATGCAACTGTGTAACCTTTTCTATGCCTACTTCCACTCTCGACAATGTAGTGTAATGTAAATGTAACTTGGTTTCGGTGTAGGTTCCTTTACGCAAAAAGTATACTTTACTGACAAAACTAACTAACTTATTGACGAAGATTGCTTAACATTTTACAGCATTCCATTACCAGCTAATAGTTGATATTAGGCTAAAAATTCAAGTAGTTTTCAAAATCCCCTCGTATGCTGCATATGTACCTGTATGTATATAAAATAATTTTTGGTACTTACATTTCTCAGATTTATTAGTTTGTCGTTTCGTATGTAAAATTTTGAAATATAAATAAATTTAAGATCCCATGCTTTACTTTCTTTTTTCGTTAATTTTCTTTTATATAAAAAAGGATAATTAAACAAATACAGTATGTTTTCTTTTTTACATGTCATACCCTCTCTACCTTTCGTATGGATAGAACCAGAAATAGATAAGCTAATGCAAAGCCAGCCACATCAGCCGCATAAATAAATTTGTTATTTCTAACAATATATCAAAAGATATTAGGTACAATTCATTTTATTTAATTTTTAGAAAGATAGTTGTATTTGGCCACCCATATACACATACTTATTTTATCATATTTTTGAAACTTCATATATTATTATTCGCTATTCCACCATAACTTAGTGGACATTTTACCAAGATCTAAGGTTAGATTGAAGAAGAGGAGAAGAATAGAGTAGAAGTAAAAATACTAAAGCTGGAATTAAGTGGCATTAGTGTAAATCAAGAAATTTTAAAGTAGAAGTTATGAAATAACCACGTCACTAAGGAGCAATTGAGGAATTATTCACTCTACTTTTATCGATAATTTCAGTAGACTTTCCAACGGGCCGTGCTTGATTTTGCAAAGCCGAAAAGGATCAGAGAAAGTGGGTGATCGTATCCTCCTGACATTTATCATAAAATTGGTTTAGAATCAGTAGACCAAGTTTACAGAACAGTGGCCACAGCCATTTGCACACGTATTTGCTTTTTTAAGCCATTGTTTTAGCAATTTATAACAATGATCTTAAACAGGACGCTCAAAATGTCTATTGTGGCCACAATAAGTGCAAAGTTTTTGCGTAAAAGTTCTTACAAGCAATTTAAACTTAAGATATTTATAATATATTGAATATTTAATTTAATTAAATTAGTAGAACCTTTTATTAACATACAAATGAATTATTAAAGTTAAGCTTAAGTTCTTTTATTATCTCTGACAACTAATAGTAGCTGAGGAAAATTTTATTTAGACACTAGCAGAATGGAATATATTTTCCAGACAGTCTAGAAGTCCGTCATCAGCATTCTTCGCATTTATCTACTTTGGGTAGTGTTTAATTGTAAACATCATCTATTTAAACAACCAAGCTCAGATAAAGGAATACGAGAAAAACTGTATTCAGTCATCAATCATCAATCATCAGTTGGTGAGAACGAGCGAGGTCTACCACTACCTAAAGCTTCCCTTTTTGTTTGATATTTTTCTTTATTATTTATTTACCGTCTTATATTTATAACATTTTAGAGTACAGCGCATTTTAATGTAACGTTCAATTGTAACTGGACTTTTCAACCAAAACTATTACAAGTTTTTTAGTTTTATATTACTTTAAATTAAAAAATCACAACCGTACGCTAAAAAAAAAACTTAGCACAGCTTTATAAACCATTTTTAAGAAATCTTACTTTCTCCAGACGAACTTGAGCATGGAATTCCTTTTCTTTATTCCCCAATGTGGTTTAGTTTTTCATAACAAACTAACACCCCCTGTAGTCAAACCATTTATTACAGACGTTATATAGACATTCGAGTACACACTTTTGTGTAATTTAAGAAGACCATTTTTCCTTTAACATCAGTTTCTTTTTTTAATGTCTGTCTATTTGTCCATTTTGCTGCTACAGTTTCGGCTTTACCACTTTCACATTGGCTTACTTCCTTCCGTTAATTCAGGCGGCATTTAGTACTTGTGTATGACTTTGTGTGCATTAATGTAAGTCTACTGCTTCATCCATAAAGTTTACAGACAAGAGTGAGTGACTTTTTGTTTGTCTTTCCGATTTACGTTTTATATGCGAGTTGATGTGTGTTCTGTTAAATTCCTTAAAAGAGTCTTTAAGTTCATAATCACTTTAAGTGTCGATAAGTTTTTGTATTTAAGTTAAAAGATTTAAATTGAGATTAAATAGTTAAGTTTGTGAAATAGGTGTTTAAAAAAACTTTAGAACGACAGCAGGCTACCCACTACAACCTGTCAAAATTAAAATACACTCTTTATATGAAGACGATTATTTTGACGCTATCACAGGTACATGGCTGCAAGGCCACCATTGTGGATGTAGTCAATAACGGTGGCAGTTTATGTATATTTTTTTTAACAACAGAGAGAAAATTATTTTATTCCACAGAAAAGAAATATTTCCAAATTAAATAATTTAAAAAGTTATTTTATTTATGCAAATATATCTTAATCTTATTTTATTGCATATACATTTCGGTGACTATAAGAAACATGCAAAACTTGTCTATACTTGTATCTATACTATTTTAGATTTCCGGAGACAATGTAGATAACAAACATTTTAGATTTGGTAACTCAATTGACTTGAACGTGCTCTCTACATTATCGAAAATTGTACTACCTACGGTAAAGTGAAAAAGAACTGTTTGGCTGCTTCGAATAAAAACCAGTTAAACAAAGTTATTTCAATATTAAATCACTCACTACACTCCTTTAATTTATAGCACATTATTCAAAGGAAATATTGAACAAACTACTCGTACATACATATGAAGATACATACATATATGTATGTAAAATAATAATCTCTAAACTGTACAAAAAAACACTCACACATGCCACAAAATATAAAACGCAAATATAATTTTCCACATTTTGAACTTTGGCAGGCAACAGTAAAAAAATTTTTTAGTCCCTAAACATATGCAACACTTATTTTAAACGGAAGTTAAAGGTGTGAATACCCGTTAGAACAATCTGAACTTTTCAAATGCAATGGAAATAAACGACAATGAATAATGGTACGATTATATTGCAGTTTTAAAATGCACAATATGTTCAATCCAAATAATAGAAACTCATAAATAAAACAGCACACAATTTGCAAATACTTTTATACACATACACATACATGTAAGTCATAAAAGTGTTTTTGAAATTGACACTATTTTTAGTTGTCTACAATTATGTACATACATATATGGAAGGACTGGGTAATTTTTTGAAAAATATTTGAATTGGTTCATAAAGAGCTTAAACTCACAGCAGTTTGTATTGCTAGTGTATAAAGTAGGGAGTTGAAAAATGTGTTTTTGATCACAGTTTTAAATGAAAGTAAGTAAAATAAAATTATATGTTTTAAATAGGGTTTAGGAACCGAGAATTCCCGGGAAATCATGTCATCGGCTAGTTTCGCGGGGAATAAGCAGGAATTTTCCCGAAAAACGGGAAAAGTTTTATAGTCATTAATGCAAAACCATGTGATAAAAATGTGAAAAAATACCTAAACACTTTAAATTTTTATGAATAATTCTTGCAAAAAAACCGACTACAAAACAAATACATGTGCATCAATTCTTAACTAAAAATTTAAAACGAAGTAATCTGTAAGAAATAGTACTCAAATCAAATACTTTTATACTTGTTGCTTTAACGGACATAGTAATATACATTCTGTACATTCAAATGTCTATCCATAACGGTTCAGCAGATCAAGCCATATACGACAAATTACCTCAGATATGAGGACACCCTTTATTTTTTTACACTTATTATTGCTGACACAGCAATAAAAAGTAACGCTTCCAAAGATATGGCCATTTAGGTTAAACAATATCACCTAGGGGACACCCTTTAATGTAAAATTTTAAATTAAACACTTATTTTAAAGGACAGATTCTTTGTAAATTTCAAATGTCTGTCTAAAACGGTTCAAAAGTTTGGCCATATGCATCAATTTACATCAACTATTGAGACACCCTTTAAAATTTTAAACATTTACAAATGTTATTATACGGGACATAGTAGTGGAGATTCTGTCTAATTTTCAAGTGTTTGTCTTTAACGGTTCAAAAGATAGGGCTAGATAGGTAAAATTTTATCAATTATGGGGACACCCTTTAGTTTCCAAATTTAAATTATATACTTGATGTTATAAAGAACTTAGATTTACAGGTTTTTTGTAAATTTCAACCGTCTCTCTGTTACGGTTCAAAAGTTTTGCAATATACATCAAATTACATCAACTATTGGGACACCCTTTAACTTCTAATTATAAATATTTAATTTCTGATTATAAATATTGGACATTCTGTCCAATTTTCAAGTTATTGTCTATAATGGTTCAAATGGTTCATATATTTAAATTGACGTCACATATGGGGACACCCTTTAATTTTTAAGTTTATTTTTTTATTAATTTTTGTTATTTGCAGCTATAGTGATATGTAGTTTTTTTAAAATTTTGAAAGGTGCTCTTTACGGTTCATAATACACGTAAAAAATACGTATGTTGTATGGGGACACCCTTTAATTTTCAAAATTCTGAACTTCTTTTAAAATGGGACCAATCTGTAAGCATTTCCTTTCTAATAAAGAAAAAATTTTTAAAATCGGTTCAGAAATGACAGTTCTGCGGGCACAAACATAAAAAAGCAACATTCAGACGAATTGATAACCTCCTTCTTTTTTGAAGTCGGTTAAAAAGAATTAAATTGGTAAAAAGTTATTTTGCGGCCCATAACATTTTGCAAGCTTGGCAGCGTTGATGTAATTTCTAAACACATATTGCCTTACGAAATAAAGTCTACTTTAAGTGTACTTTAAGACAAAACTTTCATATAAAATTGGTTTTAAAGTAAACTTGAAGTAGACTTCATTTCTTTTGCATAAGGCCATTAATCTGCTGAAAAAAAAACTAAAAAGAAGGAATATAATTTTGGAAAATAAGCGTCCTTTAAGATTTGTAATTTTCATATAAATTTCTACCAAAAACAAACAAATTAAAACAGAACTCTTTGAAGTTATTAGAAAAATAAATTAGTCAAGTGCGAGTTAGACTCACGCACGTAGGGTTCCGTACTATGTTCAGTATAATTTAAAAATTCCAGTTGTTTATTTCTTTATGTCTTATGGGACACCCTTAAATTTTAAAATTAAAGTAATATTCGCGAAAATTGCATCATAATTAGAACACCTCTTAAATTTTAATATGTAATTGATTTTATAGCGGCCATGGTAATACACTTTCTATTAAAATATCAGGAGCCTACCTATTGCGGTTAAAAAAGTAAGGTAATATTCGTGAAAAACACGTTACTAATGGACACACTTCAATTTTAAGTATTTGTTATAGCGGCCGAAGTGACACATCTACTGTCGGATTTTATATTACGGTTTATAAAATCTTGTCACTGTCGGAACACCCTTTAATTTTATTATTCATTATAGTGGCCATGGCAACTTCCTTTCTATAAATATACTAAAGATCTACTTATTGCGATTAAAAAATAAGTCACTATAAGTGAAAAACATGTCACTGTCGGAACACCCTTTAATTTTTAGAAATTGTCATATCGGCCGTGGCAACACATCGTCTGTACAAAATTTCAAGAGTCTACCTGTTACGGTTCAAGAAATAAGGCTTTATACATGCAAATCACGTCACTGGCGGAAAACCCTTTAATTTTTGTTATTTGTTATACAGGACATAGTTATACACCTCCTGTAAAAATTTCAAAATTCCACCTATTCATTCAAAACTTAGGATATATACATGCAAATCACGTCACTTTTGGAACACCCTTTAATATTTAAGTTCAATTTTGTATACTTGTTTATAAAACAAACATAGTTTTAATTACAGTCTGCAAATTGTAAGTGGTTTCCTCTTACAGCTCAAAAAAAAAGACATAAACGTAAATAACACGTCACTTTTGGAACACCCTACGTTTTAGTATTTTTTGCTATTGTGGCCTCAGTTATACACTTTTGGTAAAATTTTCAAGAGTCTCCCTATTATGGTTCAAAACTTAGGCCTTATACATACAAAGCACACCACTATCGGAACACCCTTTAATTTTTAGGTTTAATTTTTTAGACTTGTTTATAAAGCGAACTAAGTTTTAATTACTTTTTGTAGGAAATAAACACATATTCGTAAATAACACCTCTCTATCGGAACACCCTATAAGTTTTAATATTTTTGCTATAGCGGCCATAGTTATACACCTTTGGTAAAATTTTCAAGAGTCTACCTATTATGGTTAAAAACTTAGGCCTTATACATGCAAATCACTCCACTATCGGAACACCCTTTAATTTTTAGGTTTATTTTTTTCAGACTTGTTTATATAGCGAACTAATTTTAATTTAGTGCTTGAAGATTTTTAGTGAATTCCTCCTACAGTTCAAGAAATAAGCACATATTCGTGAATAACACCTCTCTATCGGAACACCCTATAAGTTTTAGTATTTACTAGTATAACGGTCACAGTTATATACTTTCTGTGAAAATTTCAAGCGCCTACCTATTACGGTTCAAAACTTAGGCCTTATACATTCAAATCACACTACTATCGGAACACCCTTTAATTTTTAGGTTTATTTTTTTAGACTTGTTTATATGGCGAACTAAGTTTTAATTACTGCTTACATATTTTTTATGTATGCCTCCTACAGCTCAAGAAATAAACACATATTTGTGAATAACACCTCTCTATCGGAACACCCTATAAATTTTATTATTTGTTGCTATAGCGGGCAAAATTATACCTTCTGTAAAAATTTCAAGATTCTACATATTATGATTCAAAACTTAGGTCTTCTAAATCAAAATAACAGCACTTTCGGAACACCCTTTAATTTTTAGGTTTATTTTTTAGACTTTTATATAAGGCGAACTACGTTTTTATTACAGTTTGTAAATTTTTAGTGTATGCCTCTTACAGTTCAAGAAATAAGCACATATTCGTGAATAACACCTCTCTATCGGAACACCCTATAAGTTTTAATTTTTGTTGTTATAGCGGCCATCGCTATACACCTTCTGTGAAAATTTCAAGAGTCTATCTATTATGGTTCAAAACTTATGCCTTAAACATGCATTTCACACCACTATCGGAACACCCTTTAATTTTTAGTTTTATTTTTTTATACTTGTTTATATAGTGAACTAAGTTTTAATAACTGTTTGTAAATTTCAAGTGTATCCATCCTACAGTTCAAGAAATAAACACATTTTCGTAAATAACACCTCTCTATTGGAACACCCTATAAGTTTTAGTATTTGTTGCTATAGCGGCAACAACTATACATCATCTGTGAAAATTTCAAGAGTCTACCTATTACGGTTCCAGAGATAAAAGCCGCTGACAGACGGACAGACGGACAGACGGACAGACGGACAGACGGACAGACATTGTAGCGAAAACAATAGGGTTTCGTTTTTACACTTTGTGTACGGAACCCTAATAACCATAAAAATCTCTTGAAAATAATCAAGTGATTTTAAAAAACGTTCACTCTTAGCTAATCTACTTGAAATCGCGTGATTTTAAAAATTTTTATGGAAAAAATACCTCTTATGTAATTTCTATTCATTTTAATAAAAAAGGCATTTTTTCAGAATAGCTCGTTACCTGATTTTTAGGGTTCCGTACACAAAGTGTAAAAACGAAACCCTATTGTTTTCGCTACAATGTCTGTCCGTCTGTCAGCGCCTTTTATCTCTGGAACCGTAATAGGTAGACCCTTGAAATTTTCACAGATGATGTATAGTTGTTGCCGCTATAGCAACAAATACTAAAACTTATAGGGTGTTCCAATAGAGAGGTGTTATTTACGAAAATGTGTTTATTTCTTGAACTGTTGGAGGGACACACTTGAAATTTACAAACAGTTATTAAAACTTAGTTCACTATATAAACAAGTATAAAAAAAATAAAACAAAAAATTAAAGGGTGTTCCGATAGTGGTGTGAAATGCATGTATAAGGCATAAGTTTTGAACCATAATAGGTAGACACTTGAAATTTTCACAGAAGGTGTATAGCGATGGCCGCTATAACAATAAAAATTAAAACTTATAGGGTGTTCCAATAGAGAGGTGTTATTCACGAATATGTGTTTATTTCTTGAACTGTAGGAGGCATACACTAAAAATTTACAAACTGTAATAAAAACGTAGTTCGCCTAAAAAATAAACCTAAAAATTAAAGGGTGTTCCGATAGTGGTGTTATTTTGATTTATAAGGCCTAAGTTTTGAATCATAATAGGTAGAATCTTGAAATTTTTACAAAACGTGTATAATTTTGGCCGCTATAGCAACAAATATTAAAATTTATAGGGTGTTCCGATAGAGAGGTGTTATTCACAAATATGTGTTTATTTCTTGAGCTGTAGGAGGCATACACTAAAAATATGTAAGCAGTAATTAAAACTTAGTTCGCTATATAAACAAGTATAAAAAAATAAACCTAAAAATTAAAGGGTGTTTCGATAGTAGTGTGATTTGCATGTATAAGACCTAAGTTTTGAACCGTAAGAGGTAGGCGCTTGAAATTTTCACAGAGAGTATATAACTGTGACCGCTATACTAGCAAATACTAAAACGTATAGGGTGTTCCGATAGAGAGGTGTTATTCACGAATATGTGCTTATTTCTTGAACTGTAGGAGGAATTCACTAAAAATATGCAAGCACTAAATTAAAATTAGTTCGCTATATAAACAAGTCTGAAAAAAATAAACCTAAAAATTACAGGGTGTTCCGATAGTGGAGTGATTTGCATGTATAAGGCCTAAGTTTTGAACCATAATAGGTAGACTCTTGAAGATTTTACCAAAGGTGTATAACTATGGACGCTATAGCAAAAAATATTAAAACTTATAGGGTGTTCCGATAGAGAGGTGTTATTTACAAATATGTGTTTATTTCTTACAAACAGTATTTAAAACTAAGTTCGCTTTATAAACAAGTCGAAAAAAATAAACCTAAAAATTAAAGGGTGTTCCGATAGTGGTGTGCTTTGTATGTGTAATGTGTAAAGCCTAAGTTTTGAACCATAATAGGTAGACTCTTGAAAATTTTACCAAAAGTGTATAACTGTGGCCACAATAGAAAAAAATACTAAAACGTAGGTTGTTCCAAAAGTGACATGTTATTTATGTTTATGTCTTTTTTTTTGAGCTGTAAGAGGAAACCACTTACAATTTGCTGACTGTAATTAAAACTATGTTTGTTTTATAAACAAGTATACAAAATAGAACTTAAATATTAAAGGGTGTTCCAATAGTGACGTGATTTGAATGTATATATCCTAAGTTTTGAATGAATAGGTGGAATCTTTAAATTTTTACAGGAGGTGTATAACTATGTCCACTATAACAAATAATAAACATTAAAGGGTTTTCCGCCAGTGACGTGATTTGCATGTATAAAGCCTTATTTCTTGAACCGTAACAGGTAGACTCTTGAAATTTTGTACAGAAGATGTGTTGCCACGGCCGATATGACAATTACTAAAAATTAAAGGGTGTTCCGACAGTGACATGCTTTTCACTTATAGTGAGTTAATTTTGAATCGCAATAAGTAGACTCTTAATATATTTATAGAAAGGAAGTTGCCATGGCCACTATAATGAATAATAAAATTAAAGGGTGTTCCGACAGTGAAATGATTTTATAAACCGTAATAGATACCCTCTTGAAGTGTTTACAGTAAATGTGTTACTTCGGCCGCTATAACAAATACTTAAATTTGAAGTGTGTCCATTAGTAACGTGTTTTTCACGAATATAACCTTATTTTTTTAACCGCAATAGGTAGGCTCCTGATGTTTTTATAGAGAGTGTATTACCATGGCCGCTATAAAATCAATTACATACTAAAATTTAAAGGGTGTTCCTATTATGATGAAAATTTCGCGAATATTACTTTAATTTTAAAATTTAAGGGTGTCCCATAAGACATAAAGAAATAAACAACTGGAAATTTTAAATTATACTGAACATAGTACGGAACCCTACGTGTGTGAGTCTAACTCGCACTTGACTAATTTATTTAATTTTTTCTTTGTTTTTATTGTGTTTTATCAACTCATAATTTATTAAGCTAATTTGTTTTTTCATAAGACTAATTTTAATTTTGTTTGTTTTCATAAGACTATATACATATATTTAATTTCTTTAGAAACTTTTCAGGAAGCCCGGGAATTCAAATTACGTCACCTATGGGGACACCCTTTAAATTTTAAATTTATTTTTTCATTATTTTTTGGTCTTGGGAGTTATAGTGATAAGCAATTTTTTAAAATTTTAAATTGGTGCCCTTTACGGTTCTTAATACAAGTGAAAAACATGTATGTTGTATGGGGACACCCTTTTATTTTTAAAATAATGAAGTGTTTCTAAAACCGGACCAATCTGTAAGCATAACCTTTCAAATAAAGAAAAAAATTTTAGAATCGGTTCAGAAATGGCTGAGTTCTGCGGTTACATACATAAAAAAAGCAACATTCAGACGAATTGATAACCTTCTTCATTTTTGAAGTCGGTTAAAAAGGGAAATCAATGTTAAATTTTAAACGTTAGAACACCAACAAAATGAAGAAGAAAAAATACGAAAAAAGGAACATAAAGCTGAAAAACGACAACACTTGTGTAAATAAGAAACAAAGTGGTAGTTTAATCGTTATTTCATTTTTTTTTTTTTTTTGCTTTAAATTTGCTTTACCATGAAGCAAAGAACACAAAGAACAAAAATAAATTCAACCATACCAACATCTACATTTCATAGAAACGTGAGAAGAAAAATTTTCAACTTTTACCCTAAAGTTTCACTATTTTTAAATAAATTTTGAACTAAAACAGATTTTAAACAGATTTCCAAATGATGAGAATTTCAATTGTTTCTCCACTTTATTTTCATGGCTTTTTTTGTTCTTTGAATGTGTGAGTTGTATTTTGTTCATGTATGTTATTGTTTTTGATTGTGACACCCTTTTATTTTTTAAATAATGAAGTGTTTTTAAAACCGGACCAATCTGTAAGCATAACCTCTTAAATAAAGCAAAAAAAAATAAAATCGGTTCAGAAATGACTGAGTCTGCGAGCACAACATTCAGAAAGATTTATCTTTTTTCGGTTAACAAAAACAAGAAATGTAAAATGTAATGGTGCGATAGAACGAATTCGTGTGACACTGTGAAATAGACAGTAACACCGTTTCTCTGCCGGCGTTATGTTAATGGCTTGCTCAAATCAATGACAAGTGGAGACGGGTCTTAAGATCATTTAAATTAAATAAATAAATATTATCTCATTAGGAGGAACCTTATCAATTATTTTCTTCTGGTTGATCTTCTTTTACTTACATTTTTAATCAACCCTATCGCGTATATTATATTAATTCCCATGAAAAAACTCCCAAAATTTCTATCGTGAATGATTTCTACCGTAAAATACGTAAATAAATTGTTATTGGAATTATTCACGGTAGAAAAATGTGGGAGTTTTTTCATGGGAATAATTATTCGCGATAGAGGTGAATATTTTTTTTCTTTTTTTTTTAATTCTTCAGCCATTAATTATTTTTGTTCAGGGTGCCCCGGGCTAGTGGGTAGTGTGCTAGTCTATCAGTCTGGGGATTGTGGGTTCGATTCCTACCAAAGACTCTGGGTGTTTCACTACAACGAGGAAGGTCTTTGTGACTATGCTCAATAATTAAGTTAGAATATAATTTGTAATTGTATTGTAACGTTAAATAAAAAAAATAAATGTTTTTGTTCATTAATTTTTGCAACAAGTTTACACTTTAACGAAATTTAAGACATAAACTTTCTCTTTTCTGCGTAAACTCTCAAGTAATTAATGTTTTGTTTTTTCTTATAATAGGGAAAACTTTTCATGAAACTGCTTTCACGTGTAAATACAGTATTAATATAGAAGTGTTATTACAAGCTTTTTGTCTGACCTGTACAAATTGCAGGTATTTACCGACAATATCTTAAATCATTTATGTCAAGGCTTCGTTACGGCCAAACATAGTACTGTTACTAGTTTATGTTTGGGATTATTATTTTAAATTTACTTAAAATTATTATGTTTAAGAAGTAATCTAAAGTTTTTCGATAATTAATAATTTATCATCATAATTTATTTCTTAATAACTTTAATCATAATGTTAGCACTACATAATTATTTTTGCCCACATAATCCCTTGACTGTAGTCAATTGTTTGCTAAAAGTTTGAACACCTTAGGGGCAAACCAACTTTTGTGTTCTCTGTAGAATTCAAAACAAAACAAACTCTGCATATTTAATCAGTCTGTGTATCCATTGCGTTTTTAGGTCTTTGCTTCGCCTTAAGCTAAGTCAGATACAAAAGACCTACCTCAACATTAATATCTGTATATACAAATGCTAAATACATACTTTCACCTACAGTTGAAATTAATAAAGCCGTAGAAGGATATGACTATGTGAGCTTGACTGTATGTACATATGTATGTGTTAGAAGGTTAATAATGCGCAATTTAGCTTTTCTTCATCCCTTAGTTTATATGAAAGTGTATCATATTATCAAGATTAACCGAAATCACTTTAAATTAGAAAAAAAATATTTACTACGTGATATTCTTTGGTAACACCTTAAAAAATTGTAATGATTTTTTCAGTTTATTTTTAATACAATCTGGGTTCAGGGCGGAGTACAATACTACAGGTTTAGTACTGGATATTTCAGAAAATATAAGGGCCAACATGGACAAATTATTAAACTCACTAGTGGTTGCACTTGATTTTACTAAAGCATTCGATTCCTTATGTCACAAAACTTTGTGTGAAAAACTTCAAAAGAACTTTGATTTTAGTTCCTCCTCTGCTCGTTTAATATGGTCATTTCTTCATAAAAGAGTTTAATCAGGCCTGTCACAGAATTTATTCGGAATGGTTTTGATTACGAATTTTCAATTTGATCGAATTTGTTTTGCCTTCTTCAGACTTTGATTGATTTGCTCCATTCCGATAAATTTTAGTTTCCTTACTTTTAAGTTATATGTGGCAATATTGCTCACTAAATGTGGCTATATTGTGAAACAAACACAAAAACATAGTTATTAAAGAAGAAAATAAAGTTAAATAGAACAGACAAATTTTTATATTAAATTAAAAAAAAGTTTCAAACAAAAAAATGCCTGGAGTTTCAATTGTTGCGGCTTTTACTGCACAAACTATATATAAATGTAATTACATATGCATTTTAAGGTTTATAAGTTATTATCGACTAAGCAAAGAAGCGTTTGTAACGGTTTTAAACAAACTGAGTCCTCATTTAAAAAATTCTTCAATTCCACCAATTATACAAGTGACGACCACACTGCGGTTTTTGGCCACAGGCTCGTTGCAAGGTGTTATAGATAAGCATTGTGTACATTTGTCACAAGAACATAAATGATTAAATATATTACTTTCAGCTAAGGACAATGATATTAATTTGGGGAGGAGTACGGTTTCAACGTTGAGGTGGAGGGTAATAAATGCGGCGGAGAATGTTTTATGCTCACACTGGATAAAGCTGCAGAGGACAGAAGAAGAAATAGAAAATTCAAAGGCTCATTTTTTTATCTGTTTACTTTTTCACTTAAAACATGAAAAATTGCTTCAATTATTTCAAAAACAAAAAATTAAAAATTTAGCTAAAAGCTTAACAAATTATTTTCTTTATTGAAACAAGAAAGTTTTACGTTTGTTTTTGTACTATCACATACAAAAAATTCGAATTCGATCATGAAATTAAAAGTGGTTTCATTTCGAGGAAATTTGTCGATTTTGATTTTCTGAAGAAGATTTTTCGGAATTGAAATAACTTTCGATCGAAATGAATTTCTGTGACAGGCCTGAATATGTTGAGTTGAGTGGCGAAAGATCTTCTACCAGAGAAGTTTTTAGAGGCGTGCCGCAAGGTTCTATATTGGGCCCTCTTTTATTTTCAATATATGATATTTATAATATGATATTTATTATATATATGTTCTGTAATCCGAAACCGAGTGAAATTTAAATCGAATAAATATTTAAAGAAAAATATAACTTAGTTGCGCCTATTATTTTTAAACATTAGTAATCAAGGAAGTTATGTGAATGGTCTTTAATCAAATGTATAAAAAATAATATCAAAACGTTGTAAGATTTAAAAGTTATGACAATTTAAAATTTCATTCGGATTCATTTTCACTCGGTTTCGGATGAAGTTTGGATTTTGTATCTCATCATAAGATTTTGGGTTTTTATATTGACACGAAATTAGATTTCACTTTCCACGTTAATTTTATTATATCCCGAGTTTCATTTACACTAAGGCAACTGTATTCCCTTAGGATATACTTACCTATGAGGGTAAGAAAAAGAGGAGCTCTTTTATTATGCCTTCCTTTATTTCTCTATGAGATTAAAGTATTCTCAGGAACGTCCCAACAAAATATGACGAAGCTAAGGCCCCTATTACGGTTTACAACTCAACTCTATTTCAGTTGAAATTTTACAATTTGGTATTATCAATTACAACTCAACTTGTAAAAAATTTTTAAGTTGAATTTAAATTGTGTTATAACTCAGTTTTAGTTTCACCGTTTACAACCCTGTGTTAGTTCGGTTAACAAAAGTTTAAAAAAATTACAACACATCAGTAGCAGTTGTTTCAAATTACAACTCATCAGTATTAGTTGTCTTTCAAGTTGTCTTTTAGACAACTCAACTGAGTTGAGTTGTAATCGGTAATAGGGTCATAAGATTGTGTTTTAATAGAGTTGTGAGATATATTAGTAATCTCAAATTAAGGGAACTTGTGTCTGGTCATTTAATTAGCATATTAGATTCGGATTTTTATAGTTTTGTTAACCAAAGATTGCTTCTTCAATTTTATAAGATAATTAAATTTGGTATGCCCCCTTATCTTTTAAAGAAATTCAACTTTGGAAGAACATCAAGAACTAACACTATTGTATGTCCAAATCACTCAACTCTTTATATGAATAGATCATTTGTGGTTAGAGTTTCAAGATTATGGAACAACTTTCTTCCAAATGATGAACGACGTTTTACTAAAACCATTAAGGAATTTAAAAGCATCCTAAAACAATACATATAAAAACGCATCATTTTAGCTGTTATCACATAAAGGACTGGTAACAACATTAAAACATGAATGTTGGTTTGGCTTCATCATGTGTGCAATTTGAAAAAGTAATAATTTTTTTTATAATTTCTGTATAATTATTTTAGTAATGAAATTTATTAAGCCATATAAATCTAGATTAAGTTGGCCTTTAAGGCTTGTAATCAGAATAAATACAAATAAATAAATATAATATTTGAGAGCATATGAACTGCACATGGCCATACACTTTTGCATGCGTTAATATCCTAGCGTGATGTTAAATTACTTACATATCCTCGTATGAATTTCTTGTGATTGCTATCATTTCTATTCCTTTATAAGAACAGAAAAAAGTGAAGCTTGCAAGAAGTGGATTTTAAATTTTTGCCTGTTATCTATTGATTGGAACAGTATAGTGAGGAAAAACGAACACAGCAACGAAAAAATATAGAGCCAAGTTTTAATAAAGCCAAAACCAAACGATTGCAGATGTGTATGTTTTAATTACTAGATGAAAATAGAGTAATCATTCGAATAAAAACAATTCGATTAATAGAAGAAAAATAACTCTTCCCGAGTGAAAAGATTTTTAGTCGACATTAGGTATCAATTTGTTTTAACATATGTAAGTCAAACTTTATATTCAAAAAAACAATATATTTAATACTTTTGTTAAGCCATGGTAATGACTAATGTAGACGGGGCTTAAGAGAAAACTGATGCAGACCATTAGTGTTGTTCCTCAGTCATGAGTAGAGTATTAAAAAAACGACAATTTGAACAAACCGGCTTTCGATTTAACCAAAAAATTGCATTCGATTTTTTTAAACCGAAAGATGTTATATGAAAGATGAAATACGTATGCTTAACGAACTCTGTGATAGGTTTACTTCTATTTATTCTTAAACTTTTTAAGTCTTTTAGCAAATAAAGATTTCTTTGTTTTCTTTATTTATAGCCTATTGTTTGAAACCAAATGTTTAGTCCCGGTCAACACTTGCAATTTTTTTTTTTTTTTGTGAAAGTTTTTTAAAATTCTCTTTTGAAGTTGCATTCGTGTCCATACTTTAAAAATTGTGTCATTCTCATGTCGAAAAGAGCAAACAATAGCAAACAATAGAGAGTCGCAGCAGAGTTTCAAGTACATGAAACATCGTACCGCTGCCATTTTTATTTCCTCTCCCAACAACAACAAATACTTGTGTTGCAGACACAAAAGTTGCAAGTGTGGAACGGGAGAAATGAAACGTATGAAATATCATAGATGGGAGTAGTTCACTCAATTTTGATTGAAATCGGCATTCCACTACCACTAAATGATATTGCAAAAAATTTATTGCACTATTTTCAAAAGAATTTTGTGCGAGTGCAAATGTTTGCACTATCAGTAAACGCAGATTTAATGCAAAAATTCTTCACACACTCAATTAGAGCAAACTTTGTACTTGCAATCTATAAAAAGCTGCATTTAATCACACTCCCAGTAAAGTTTCGAAAATTGTGCTTCATATTTAGTGGAAAATTTCTACGTTGCACTCAAATTAGTGAAGAAAAAAAGTTGCAATATATTGCAAATTGCTTTTTTTTTAAATCAAATACCTAACTAAATTTAAGTGCAAACATTTTTTAACTCACTATCACTAATGCTGATTGAGGCTGCAAATTATGATATCTTCACTAGAAATCGTTTTGAGTGAATATTGCAAAATTAGTGCACTACCCCAACTATGCGAAATAGAAACAGAAAATAAGGCAAACAGTCATTAATAAAATCAATAAACAAAAATTTAATTGTGGAAACATTATTTCTTAAATAAACAAATAACTTAATTACGGAAATACAGATTAAACCAGAACATATTAAGAAGTACACATTTGTGGTCGAACCAATCCAGTGTACAGAATCCTGTAGCGCCAGTCCTGATTTTTAAAATTATAACACAAAAATAAAGTTGTTTAATTTACAAATCAACATGCAATCATCTTTCGAAGCCATTCAATTCGCCAGCTTTTCATTGTGCTCAGGTGCTGTTGTTTGCGACCAATAATTAAAATAAAACTTTCAAATTTCAGTACAAAAGCACTGAATACTTTAAAAAACTACTAATTTTATTTCTTATTTACATAATTTTTAATTACACACTCTATTAAACTAAATAAACACAAATCGAAAAACTTTCCGTTAACAAATTAACAACGGGAGTCGTAAAGTAGCTTTGGAACACGTTCGCGTCATTGTCATTATCGTTTAAGGTCAATCAGGCCGTCCTTGTTGCTCGGTCTTCAAGTGGTTTGCGTCTCCCTCTCGCACTGGCTGATTGGCTTCCACGGCTAGCTGTACCGTGGTACAGTTAATTTGTGTTTGCATCAATCAGCCACGTGTAATCGCTTGGGTTATCGTGTATAACCTAAATTGTTCGAAATCAAGAAACCACACGAAAAATTAACAAATAAATTTTACACACATTTGACGAAAGGAAAAAAAACAGAAGGATATACAACAAACAGCTAAATAATAACTACATATGGAAAAACTAAAATAATTAAAACATTGTTTTCAACTTAACCGTCGCTTCTGGACATGACCAAAAGCTGCAAATAAGAACCTAGTGTTTACGGCAGCTTTTTACCATTTGGCACCAACATTGTTGCATGAGCAACAATCCAGAAGAAGAAGAACAAATTAACAACTTACAAAAACGTAGCCACGATCGTAATAAACGGAACACAGAATACCAAAGTTGCCAAAGGAAGAAAATTTCGACTCGTATCAGAACGCAGAATAGAGGTAAATGTGTTTCTGGGGAAGTTGCATTTCTTGATAGCGACCAAGAAGCGAATGTGACTAAAAAGTCGCAAGATGTTTTGGTCCAGTAAAAACAAATGATGTTCTGAAAATATTAAAGTTCCAGAGAGAAACAGCAGAATGCATATAATAATAAAAATTCAGTTTTTAAATTGTTTAAATAATCAAAAAAATAAACAAACTGTCTTTAAAGGGAGTCCTGATTTCTTTGGTTGTTTATTCGAAGCTTTTGAATTTTCTTTTAAATATCTTTTTATTGAAAACAAAAAATAATAACTGGATAAAAATGTAAGTATATATCAAAAAAAAAACCTTTTGTAACTTAAGCATTATGTAATTTTACACAAATTTATTTTTAGCAAAAGAAAATCTGTAAAATAAATAATACATATAATATCAGATTATAGCTTCTATATGTTAGTTTTAAGTTAATATTCGCTTTGCATAAATACAAAATTCAACAGTTTAATTGCCAGGCAATGTTGTATGGTTTACAGCTAAAATTGATAAAAAAATGTCAAAAATTGTTTGTTTCTTCAAATACAGGGAGCCTAGCGAAACATACATATAAATTATTGCTTTAAAACATGCTGGCAAAAATTTACATAATAATTGCTTAGGGATCGTTTTAAATATTACTGTTATAAACAAGTTAATTACTAAAATAAAATCTGTTGGGAGATATTATTTGGTATTTTATATTCGTTTTTGTTTTTTTGTTTTTAGTGATTTTTTTCACGTAATTTTTTTAAATACCCAAAGAGTTTTCTTCCAAAGCACTGATGTCAATTTGCACGAGTACACCTTCTTCTACTTGGGGCGGAAGAGCTGAAACTGAACCAAGACGTAGAGTACTTTCTCTGCTTGAACTTGGCGGACTATCGACAAGTTTACGTTGCTGTTGCTGTTTCTTTTCTCCGACAGCACGCTGTTTTTCGTTTTCATTAAGTAAAAAGTTAGAATCCTGTGACGGGCATTCCAAGTGAACACAGTGAAATATTTCATTGGCTGTGTTACGAGTACCCACAATGCGTATAAAAATCACCGGTAAAGGGTTAAAAGAAAAGTTTTGCCATGACCTAGCTTGCTCATTACGCTTGTCTACTACCATAACCCAGTCTTTTTGATTCACTGACGTTTCAATGTAGAAACTGTAGTAACGATCATCACAATCCCACAGCAGCAATCGCATTGTACCAATTATATAGGGTTGTCCTTTAAGAAATAACTGAAGTTTATAATTCAGAAATCTATTTTAAAAATCTTACGCTTACCCAAACGTACTAAAATTTCACCACTATCCAACTGATGACAGGTATAACCAGAATCCCAATCGTAGTCAATAAAGTTGCCATTTATAAGAGCATTTCTGCTGCGGCTAACACCATCTACCACTAAGGCACTCATCTCAATAGTAGCCACATTAGCTGTGGGTGCCACAATGCCGTTAATTACTTTTGGTAAATTCAAAGTGTACATGGCCTCTAAAGCGAC
Source organism: Phasia obesa (assembly GCA_949628195.1). Classification (NCBI taxonomy): domain Eukaryota; kingdom Metazoa; phylum Arthropoda; class Insecta; order Diptera; family Tachinidae; genus Phasia; species Phasia obesa. The sequence goes on from OX451218.1 coordinate 112,338,345, forward strand.
CACATGAAAAACTTTATTTACAGTATTGTGCGTGCCCACCAACTTAATGTAACGCACTGGTCGAGCTTGAAAATATAGAAATTGCCACGAGCGGCAGTGATATTGAGAATAGTCAATTACGCGGTCCCACTGTACTTGATTGGCAGAGACTTCAATAAAGTAGGAATATGAACGATTATCACGATCCCATAGCAAGACTTTTATGTGATTTATTATACAAGCCGTGCCCAACTCCACAACTATACCACTATCGTTCGTATCTGTTATGCAATGGCGTGTATAACCCTTTTCCAAGTCATAGGTGGTAACATCTCCGTTTAAAAGCTCAGCATGAGATTCGCCTTGTATGGTACGCGAAACAAATTTTGCTGTGGCCACATTTTCCTCAGGCCATAAGGCTGCTCTATAGGGTAAATAGTTAGATGAACTCTGCTCTTCAATGGCGTCTAAGAGTTTATCCGGTTCTAATATACCTGACGGACGAACTACTTGCAATAGGTGTTCGAGATTCATGAGAGGCAAACGAACATATGAAACGACGGACTGTAAGTAAAAAATTTACACTTTAGTATTATTTACGAACAAATAGGTGCAATAAATAGTAAAAATGTGGTGAGTAAATTAAGGAATATATAATTTTTTTAATATAAAATATTTTTTAATGCTCTGTGGCAGATAACTTGCTATTCATTCGAAATCGCGCAACGAAGATTTTAAATTTTAAGATATCCGTTGTATTTTGTATCATAAAAACTAGTACGTTCGAGTTCGAATATTCTTTTTCATTGAATTAAAAAAGTATTTGTTACAAATTAAGGAGATTAACAACATTACCGATAACGGGGAAATTTATAATTAAGACACTAGAAGAATGTAATGCATTTTCTAGATCTGTACAGACCGTCAGCATTCTTCCTATATATCTTCATGAGAGTCGGTTTTTTCCCCTACACGGAGCCGGCCACCCGTGCAACCTAACATAACCTATCTTCATGAGAAGTGTTTTACTGTCAACATTATGTAGTTCACCGTCTAAAATAAGATAAATAATTCAATTTTGTTTAGATTAAACGTAATCCATCATTTCTTCAGTTGGATAATACGAAGTCTTCCACTACCAAACTTTAAGTCATTAATTTTGAACAACATTAAGGTGATGTATTACATACAATGAAATTTATAGTCAAGCTTAAGTTCGTTTCTATTTTCTCTAAGAAATAATTAATTAAAGTACAAATTAGGTGATAATATTAAAGAAAAATTGGGAAAATTTAATTTTTCTTTAATATTATCACCTAATTTGAACTTAAGCTTGACTATAAATTTCATTGTATGTAATACATAAATAGTTCGACTAATAATAATTAAAAATTAAGGTGATGTGTTAATCCGACTTTTTTAGATCCGCTGCAATTAGCAACATATTGCCCTTGAAATTGGTTCTTGATTATTTGAATTAATATCATCTTCAAAGTGCCACGAGATTGGATTCAATCCAAAGCCACTGAAATCGCCATACATCACTATTGCCTTAAAGTATTCTTTTTTAGCTCAGTCTAATATGTTGAATTTCAATTCGTTGACGAATATAACCGAATTTTATTTATTTCATTTGACAATCGAGGATCTTGACTAGGCCATATTCGATAGCTTATTCGATATCAAATTTCAATACCTTTTTATATAAACAAAAATTTAATACATAAAATAGTATCGGTTTAGATTGGACATTGAGGACTTTGTCACGATCCAGCGGGTTTGTTTAGCCATGTTCAATTAATTTACATAATAACATAGCATAATAGATATTTTCAGTTTAAGTAGAGAAAGTAGATAGAACAGTGAACACGATTGAAAGTGGTTTTCCAATATAAATCAACTAGTAAATCATTCTATACGAAGTTATAGGTCGATTGGACGTTCTCGAAAGAGGCGTTAACGTCTAAGATGTAATTAGTTTAATCTATATATATATAATAAAAGTAACTCATTTCCTGTCTTTTTCTTCTTTTTGTTGTGTTCGCATCATGTAAAAACTACTAGATGGATTTAAACAAAATTTCATGAGGAGGTAACTTAGATCCTAATTCCAACAAAGGGTACTTTTTTCCGCAAAAATATCCTAAGAGAAAGTGGAGAAAAAGCAGTGAAAGTACGCCGATTTCTTTACCAATTTAAAGGCACTGCAACCTTTAAGGCCTTTTATTTTTAAAACAGTATATTTGCTCAAATATATTTGCTCTAAAACAATGAGAAAATCATTTCGCGTCTGTCTTTTACAGAGCTTTACAATATTTTTTAGAATATTATATAAATTTTAGTATTTTATCCAGGTATGGGTACCTTTATATAAAGTAAAAACGTAAGATTATTAAAATTTAGTGTGGATTACTTTCAAAGCAAAATCGAACAAAATATTGTCACTATGTGTGTCGGCACGCACAGCTAGTAATAAATAATGGTAAAACAAATTTTTATGTTGTAACTAAAAATCAAACATACAAAAATGTATACATGTATTTCGACGCAAAAAGGTAAATTTAAATGATCAAAAACCGTTTTTTAGGGAAAATTCTGCTGTATAAAAAGGTTTTCTTTTTTAAAAATTAAAACATTATAACAAACAAAATAAACTGCGACTACATAAACTACACCACACACATGCAAATTTACCTGTATATCAACATTTTTGTTGTGCTTACACCATTCCCAAACGGCTATAAAAATCTGTACTTCGGGAGCAAAAAATGAATCACGTCTTAAAACTTCCTCCAAGGATTCCTTAAATAAATGCAAACATTACAGATTACTTAATATTAATCACATAAAATGACAAAAATTAATTTTATACTTTTGATAAATTTTTAAAGGATTCACGCTGCAGTATATCGGAGGCATTTCGATCCATAAATGTCAAACAAACTTTTGTCAGTTTATCTAAATTATATAGGCGAGCTGCATCTAATATTGCACAAACATTAGACAACGATAAATACTGACGCAGATAATCCGATATAGCCAGTTCTAATTCAGAAAGTCCATATTGGTTGGCCAAACCCAACGTATCTAATATGTTGTCTTCATCCATTTGTGTAAGTGACAAGTGACCGGAATATATGTAACGGAGTAATGCTTTGAAAGCATCTACTGGTACCTTAAGATGTATTTCAGATTGTTTGGATTCTGAGAGACCCCCATATAAAAGCGCTCGAAAGTATTCACTTCGGGCAGCCAACATAACACGGTGTGCGGGCAGCCTTTGATCTTCCACAATGAACGCCACATCGGAATAATCATCATTTAAGCAAAGTTGAGCCATTTGAGCGGAAAAAAGTTCTGGAAAATTTTAGAAAATTAACAATATGAAAATTATAAAAATTAACACAAAACTTACCTGTTAATTCTATTTCATCTGTTCTGGGTTTATTTGGCAAACGTATGCCAGACATTTTACGATGGCTGTGGCTGCTCATGTCCTAATATTCCTAAATAATTTACAATATCAACTCTTTTCTGATTGGTAATATATTTTAGTTTATATTATTTAATTATTTCTTGTTGTCTTTTTAAGCACTTCCTACTTTGTGTTTTATTGTCTGCATTAATGCATCAATAAAAATTACTTGCTTTTTTGATCATCAATAACATGCGAATATTTTTTCCGGTAAAACACTAAATTTTTAATGCTACCAATTTGGGTTGGAATGGAATTTTTAGATTTTGCATTTATTTTTATTGGAAAGAAATAAAGCTGCCATAAATTTGTTGTGAACAATTGTTGCCAGACAAAACAGTTACTTTCCATTACACTGTAAGAAATTAAAAGTGTTTGTGTTCTTGATTTAATATTTTTGTAGTTCAAATAACAAAAAAAACTTCCCTAACCTTTATCCACGCAATATTTATTGCTAAATAAAATGTCGACAAAATAATTAATATTCTTGTTTATTGCTTAGGATTATATGCGAGTGGTCAAACCAAAGGTTTGCCGACCTGGATCATATTGTCTTTGTGACTTTTAAGACCTTGAACCCGATGTTTCTGTGGTATAATGGAGTATCAGTCCCCGAGCCTGGTACTACGGGAACCTGTGGTCAGTTATTGGTGTTGTCATTCGGGGAGTAACGTGATGACTGACGGAAATGTATATCAACATACCAAAAGGTCTATTTGGCGGTAGTTGACAATGACACAATCGCGAAAATGTCATATGTACTTATTGTAAAATTGTTGTTTTAGAATTTGGCCTTCGCATTGAATAAAACTATTTTGACAGTATGGAAAAAACTATTTTGACAGTATTTTGACGTATCAAAATAATGTTTGGTCAATAATCATAATTAATAGAGAGTAAAAATTTAGAAAAGTAATCACTAAACGATCTCCGATTCACATATTTTACCAACTCAATTGCTATTAATTAAATTTGCTTGGATAGATATCAAGTTCAAAATTCTTCAAAGAACTGCGGAAAAGCAGAAATGATAAAAAATAAAGCTTAAACTCGAAAAAGCAATATGCCATTTCCAAATATTGAAAATAAGAAAATTCTCATATTTAATTTTATACTTATCTACAGAATTCAAAAATATTATGAAGAAGTGAAATGTCTCGATATATAGAAATATCTTAAAGTATAACTTTTGTACACAAAAAAAAAGTCAATTCTCGAATGTAAAACAATTTCAAAAAGCTCTATCTTCTATGAAATATAATGTAAAATTAAAATTTCTCAGATTCTATTTCTTTGATAAGTTTGTTTAAATAGAAAATTAATAACAATTGAAACTACTGGGTAGATTGATACAAAGAGTACTGATGACGGACGTAGCTGTCTAGAAAATGCATTCTGCTTTGCTGGTATCTAATTTTTCTTTATCTCTTTATAATTAAGAACTTAAGCCTAAATAATTAATTTATTAATAAAGAAAAATGTTTACTTGGTAGTATAATATAAAAAAGAAAATAGAGTTTACAAGTGTAAAACAATTTCAAAAAGCTCTATCTCCTATGAAATATAATGTAAAATTAAAATTTCTCAGATTCTCTTTCTTTGATAAGTTTGTTTAAATAGAAAATTATTAACAATTGAAACTACCGGGTAGATCGATACGAAGAGTACTGATGATGGACGTAGCTGTCTAGAAAATGCATTCTGCTTTGCTGGTATATAATTTTTCTTTATCTCTTTATAATTAAGAACTTAAGCCAAAATAATTTATTTATTAATTCAAAAATAGTTCAAATTAAATTCATATAAAAATATATAACTATTATTAAGTTTATTTTCTACATAAACAGTGAGTTAATTATTTACAAATAGTTTATATTTGCGAATAGACTACGTATAAACGTCGTAATAATGCGGATACTATGTAATGAGTTGAGAATGCAATTACGAAACATTAAATATTGATATCAAATGATATAATATGCAAAACCGGTAAAAATATGTTTAATGATAATTTAAAATATTTAAAGGCTTAAGTCTAGTTCCGTGAAGCAGCACCAATTAAAAAAAAAATTACACAGGGTGATAGAGAAATAAAAAAATAATAAAAAAATGTAAAATAAAAAAATTGGCGGTAGCCCTTACTTTCCGAGTTATGGGCCTCTGTACTTTTCATATAAAACTGAAAATGTACACTACATTTTTGAACAAATTAGGTCAATATGGGTATCATTTTAAAGCTTTTGGAAATATCTATCACGTGGAGCTCAAATTTTATACAAAAATTTACCTATTAGTAACCAATGACTTTTTTTTATGAAAATATTCGTACAGTACATAGAAAATTTTTAGAAAGCAAAGCCGGTGTTGGTTATACCATAGAGGAGAAAATCCTTGCGCTCGGCCGAAGGCCGGCTATACAGGAAAACTTCAGAAAGCGAAGCCGGTGTTGGTCATACCATAGCGGAAAAACTCCTTCAGCCCGGCCGAAGGTCGCCAATGCTGGAAAACTTTTGTAAGCGAAGCTAGTGTTGGTGTTTAGAAAGAAACATAATATTTCAAATTCAGAAACTAATGTATTTAATAGTGTATTAATATAAAAAATCGAAAAAAAATCAGTTCTTAATGGGTTAAATTTTTTTACATTTTAGCACCATTCGATGGATATTTCCAAAAGCTTTAAAATGATACCCATATTGACCAAATATGTTCAAAAATGTAGTGCAGAATCACAGTTTCATATGAAAAGTTCAGAGGTCTATAACTCCGAAAATAAGGGTGACCGCCAATTTTTTTATTTTACATTTTCTTATTATTTTTTAATTCTCTACCACCCTGTATAATTTTTTATTTTTTTAATTGGTGCTGCTTCACGGGACCAGACTTGTTCCTATTTAAATAATTATAATTTAAAGCATATCTTATTGTAATAATTAGAAAAAATTCTATAAATAAATGTAGATGTGTAATTAAATACATTTGTTATTGTTTTTATTAGATCGTATTTTCTATATCGTTATTCCCAACTTACGATATGCGAATGCAACCCTACCATTAACCATCTGTATAATCACGTAAAAGTCAATTGACAACAGCTGTCTTCTGTTTTTGTATGCCTTCTTTTTTCTTTCACACATGCCAAATAAACAAAGGTATAATATAGAAGATGAATGCAAACAAGACTAAATAATAGAAAAGAAAACGACAAAGATGCAGGAAAAAATTAATATTGAACACAAAATCAACTAGTTTTTGTACTTTTTCAAACAACATCCGTGGTCATTTTGTTAAATTGATTGATTGTGTTCTTAAAAAGAAATAAGAGAAAAACGAATACAATTTTATAAAATTTAATTGTAATTTTGCGTAGTGTTTTGCTTGTGTAATATACTTTTTAAACTAAATGATGCAGGAAAAAAATGTTAAAAAATACAATTTCTAGAAGGATAAAAGAAGTCGAAGAAAATAATAATAATAAAGTTATTTTAAAATCAAAGCAAACTGCGTAGTTTTTGTAAAAAGTACAATGAAGTATTAAAAAACATTAATAAAAATTCCAAGTTTAAAAAGAAAGAAATTCTAGGTATGTCACATAAGTTACATTTTAACTTTTCAATGTTTTTTTGGTGAAAAATCGAAGTGTTTAAAGAATTGCAACAAAAATAATAAAATTAAAACCAACGCAGCAACAAAAAGAGCATAGAATATTGCAGCTAGCTGCAGTTTTGCCCTTCATTAGAAAAATTTAAAGAGAAAGAAAAAAGAATTTAAATTCTAGTTAATGTTAAATTTTTGTTTTTAATTTAATTCTAACACATAAATTTAAGACATTTATTTCCTTAAGCTTGCGTGAAAAAGAAATATACATAAGTATATAAATATAAAAAAGTAAATCAACAGCAGATTTTGGTTTATCCTTGAAGTTTGTTTATTAAAATTAAAATCTTGTATAAAAAGTATTCCCATAATTTGGTGGTACTGAATGATGTATCCTTTTCGCTTTGAATTTTTAAAAGTAGCACATTAACTAAGAAGCGTGACAGTGTGGGGTTGGATTACTGATTAAAAAGGTTATAAAATTCTAACGGTTATACATTCGAAGAAATAAAAAACTGAATTTACTAAAGTTTATATTTTTGTTTTAAACAAGTTTTACAAAAATATAAACAACTTTAAAAAGCAACAGTTCAAGGTTTTATTGGTAAGTTAAAGTCGTATTATTTTAAGATTTATATTTGTGTGTCCTTTCATATATTTTCTATCATGTTTATTGTGTGGATAAAGTTACACATTTTGCATCAACTTTTCTTTACATAAAGTTTAAAAATGACAATCAGTTGAAAATATGTACATATGAATGTATGTATGTTTCAGTGTTGCGATTTGTGGTACAATTGTACCAAATTTGGTAGTACACTGGTACACTTCATGCTTTTTTGTATATTTAATTATTATTTTTTCTTACGATAATAATCATTTCTTATTTCATAGTTCTCCAACCCTCTCTAGAACTCACTAAATTTGAACATTCTTGATTTATTTTCAGGATTTTTATTATCTACGTGATATGTATATGTATATAATATCTATAACTATTTAGTTACATGGCCTTTTTGCTGAAACTACAGCAGTTTGCGGCAGTATTCGGCTGATATATTTTTCCACTTGTTCTAGTCAGGAATCGTAAGGTCTGTTTAGTAATTAGATTACTATTTCATTGTTCTTCTAAATAACTCCATCTACTCTATCGAATTAAGATTAGGTGGCTTTGGTGGAGTTTCAAGTATTTGATTGAGCTGCTACTCCTAACATAGTCTTTTGCTTATGAAATAGGCAAGTAGTTTGGCAAAATGATTGTTAGTAAATTACCAATACAAAAACAGAAATTCAAGGAATCAACGTCAAGTATCATTACTTTAAAATATCCTATTATAAAAGTTATGATTCGTCCTTTTTTCATTCGAGCAATAGTATGTATGTTTTGTGTTCACATAATGACAAATTTTGGTATAATTAACGCAGATTTGGTACAGTTTCATTATTGAAGCAATTTTAACATTGCTAGATCCCAACACTGGTATGTATTTAGTTTCAACTTTGCCGTTTAAGCCCCTTTCACACTATAATAGTGAGTATTAAGATTTTCATTGGATTTTGTAAGATAGAAATCCAATGAGATTTGTGGGATTGTCAACAAATCTAACGTAACATAACATTTCGTTTTCACACTATTACACTTCAAATAAAATGAAAAATATCAGCAAAGGAACAAGCCGAGACGAGACATTGAACGGCATCGGCTGAGCAATTTTATGTGAACGGCAGAGGTGACGGGTCTTAAGTTTGTTTGGCCGTTCAAGTTTTCGGTTAATAAAAAAACAAAATAAACAAAACAAAAAAAAATAATAATAATACGTACATTCAACAATTTCTAGGCATGGCATACGTAGGCGTTAAGACTGATGGCAATTTAAGGCAGGTGCAGGACAAAGAAAACATTTCATCGGCGGTGGCGAACTATCGGCTACGACTCAATCAGCTTGGTTCTTTGCTTTAAAAAAACACAACCGTGATAAAATGAAAAATGTTATCGTTTAAAAAATTTTCTAAAAGTGGTGTCAAATTTCTTTCCGTATTATTTCACATTTTGATAAAATACTGCTTTCACACTTTCTCATTGGATTCAAGTATTTGACAAGTCTTAATTTAATACTCAGTATAATAGTGTGAAAAGGGCTTTAGCAGTTAGCTTTTTTTAATTTCTTATTCAGCTTTTTGGACATTTTTTAATTATAGAAAAATCATACAAAAATGTTTGTCTAATTTAAAAAATCAAATACAATTTTTTTGTAGATAAGTCCCATTCCACACTTGCAATTTTTGTTTCTGAAATATTTTTTAAATTTTCTTTTGAAGTTGCATTAATATCCACACTTTAAAAATTGAGTTTCTGACGACTGCATACTTTTATATAGTCATTCTCATGTCGAAAACAGCAAACAACAACAATAAAGTCGCAGCAGAGTTTCAATTATATAAAGCATCGTACCGCTGTCATTTTTATTTCCTCTCCCAACAACAAATACACGTGTTGCAGAAACAAAAATTGCAAGTGTGGAAAGGGACTAATTGGAAAATACTACAAATTATGACCTGACATGTATTAGGTTTTTTAATTATTCCAATAATGGCATAATGCATTATTCTAAAATCTAAAGAGTTTATACCTCTCAAGTTTATTAAAAATATTGTAGACTAGAGTTACTTTTGAGGTCATTAATCGCATAATAAATTAATCTTCAAATAGGTTTAAATTAAAATAAGTTCCAAAAAACATAAAAACTAAGCGATTAATCAAATATTTGTTTAAGTTTTTTTCGATTAATCGGTAAAACATTATGTTTAGTTGCTATTGAACTGCTACACTAACAGTTTCAAAACGAAAAATAAACCCTGCAGGAAATGTCAATAGTGAATCTGTACTGACTTACTATTGACACAGTCACCAGTACTAGTGTCATAATACCCCAGACAATACTATTTACTATAGACATTTAAAATGTACATGTCATTGAAAATCCACTACTGACATTGGTACTATTGATTAGGTAGTTCTTTTGGGACCATATTTTGGGACATTGGAACTAGTGATTTACTAGTACATTTTAGTAATTCTAGTCTACACTTTTGGTACTTTTCTGAAATAGATTGGACAATGAAAATGTATATTTTCTAACTTTTGTGCATTTATTAAAAAATAAATAAATGACTAAAAAGTACTAATTCATAACAGTTTTCTAACACAAAATCTAAAAATTTAAATTTTTCGTATGTTAATATGAACAATTCAAGACAATGATTATAAAAAATTTTAGTTAAAATTAATTATTACGAACAATTCAATAAGATTGTATGATTATAAATAGTTTCAGTTAAAAAAATTTTTAAAATTAATCTTTGTTTGAAGTGTCTTCATCCATTTGTTTTCCGTTTGATTTTGCTTTGTCTCGACCTATTTGTTTAAAAAGTTTCCTTTTTTACCGCTGAAATGCTGCTCGAAGTGTTTTGTCCAAAAATTCACTAAAAGTTGAAATAACATCTAAATATTATGAAAAAAAAAACAATTGTCAAAATATTACAAAACTTAAAACAAACAACAAACTGTTCACCTATTAAAACTTTAAACACATATGGATAATCACGCAATATCTTTTTTTTCTAATGGCTAAAATAGCGTCCAGTTCTTTTAATTTTTTACTCACTGCTTCTTGGTAAAATAAGGTTTGTAGCAACCATATTTTACTTAACAATTCTAGCAAAACTTTATACTCCGCCAAAATGTCCACTAAGGTGTTATGCCGTTTTGATGATTTGAAACACAATTTATATTGATTTTTTGAATATTTAAAATAAACGTATTTTTTGTTTGCACCTGACGTATGTTCATACACATGTATGTATATTTTTAACAAGAATAAAAAATTAAGAAGCAAATATAAAAATGTAGACGATTTGTTGACAATGTCTCCAAAGAGTCACCATAATAGTTGACAAAAGTGGTGACATGGGGGCAATTGCCCCCAGGTTTCCTTCAGGGAAATTTAATTGCGTACCTACCAAACCAAATGTTCTGATTTCGTAAAGAATTCGTAACGAGTGTTCGACAAAATGTTCCGGTAAAAATAAATTTGTATTCGCTATGCTCCGTCATTACATTATTGAAATATCTTCTGTAGATGCTGTCAGGTGTGAAAGATTTAGTAAATTGTGTCAATGATAAGATTATACTATTGGATGACAGGATCCAAGGTGGGTAGGTAATACGGGTTTTACTGCAGGACTTAGTAGGTAGGTCATTATGGTTAGCGAAATCACAATTACGACTAAGGCATGATTGAATTTTATTGTAGTTGGGTTTCGAAGCTAGCTTTTTGCATATTTTTTTGAGTTTACAATAATTTTAATCCTTTGAATAGAAGTTTTAGGTGAGAAGCCATACAAATATAGACCATAATAAATTTTAGATAAGAGCAATGATTTTATGGCAGATATTAATGAGTTTAAGTTACAGTTAAATTTCTTGTTAGATAAGCATTTAATAATGTTCAACCTTTGATTCAAATCTTTTGCTATGATATGGGGTTTTTACTTCGAATATACTTTGAACTTTTATCCTTTTTGTAATATATCCATAAAAATATCTGTTTCCTTGAGGTATGGTAAAGTTGAGTGTAGGCCACCACAGATTTTTTAATTTGAAATGTGTAGCATACATTTTGTGGCCAAAATTATGAAAGTAGTTCCGAATCCATAATTTTTTTTTTAAACATTGTGCGTTTTAGATTTAAAAATCGGTCGCAAATCTTGATTCTTAATTTTTTCAATTGTAGCAAATATAATAAAACAACATTTTGATATCTGTCATGATTCACGAGTATATAGGAAATAATTTGTCGTGTTTTCAGTTTGTATAAATTTTGGTTGTTGTACACCAATAGAAAGAAATTTTCTCTCAACATATTCTGTGTTTGCAATATAAATAAAAACGTGTATGTGTACAATATTTAGACGGCTAATAACCTTTTGGGGAAAAAGTTTTTAAAATAAAACAAAATATACACAAGTAAACTTTTGTTGAAGACAATTCGGAACAAAGAACAAAAATATACAATAGAACGCACCTTCATTATAACCCAGTTAACGCAAAGTTTGACGTTTGGCTTATAATGGTTTCACCATTTCTTATTAAACATAACTTTCCAAACGTTATATGTGTTTGCTGGGAATAGCCATGTGCAAAATATAAATGTTGGATAATATTTTAAACTTATGTAGACAAAATGTGACCACAAAATGTTTAAAGGTTGAACAACGTGCCGAAAAAATCAAAGCGGTCTAATAAAAGAATAAATTGAAAAGAAACAAAAGAACAAATTTAATATTTATACAAATTTAGAACTATTTTGTTTAATTAAATTAAGGTCGATTTTAATGCTCGTAAGACTCAATGTTGTATGCTAACGCACAAGCGTTCGACCGAAAATGGTGCCATATTTGTAATTATCAGTAGTATAGTATTAAGGAATCGGAAGCTCGTGATGTTCTTGGCATGAATATCCAGTATGACGTTCGATGGATTAAACATATTTCAATTCTCAAAGGAAGCTTTCAAGTTTCTTTCTTTCAAGAGAAAACCGAAACACGCTTACCACCAACATTTGGCCAAAAATGGTATACAACTCTCATGTAATGGCCGTTGCTCCACAGTCTGTTTTAAAGCTACTCGACCGCGTGCAGAAGAGGGCGAAGAAGCTCATAGGTAATAGTAGGGTATCCAACTCTATTAACTCTTTTGAAAATCGACGCAATGGATTGTGTTTCGCTGTTTTGTGACTAGATGGTCTCCATAAATATTGGATGGTCGTAAGACGCCTACGGGAAGCATGCCACAAACGAGTTCATGTTGCAGTAACACTCATGGTGTGGGCGGTATTTTTTTTTTTTATCAAAACTGACGTCCAAAATAGGCTTTGTGCTAGGAAAATTTAATGCAGGAATCTACATAGATTTGTTACAAAGCGAACACCACCTTGATTTTACGAAAATCGTTTATTAGCTGTATAATAACTTACTTTTCTTCAATTTACACCCCATTTTACAGTATTTCGTTAAATTTTTGGTTCACTGTAATCTCAACAATAGTTTCAAAAGTTAACAAATTGTGGATAAACTTATTATGCCACTATTTTTATGGAGTTTGTACAGTTCATACCGTCTGACATATCAAAATGAAATTTAGTATGTGCCTTTTGTATATGGGAGATGAAGAGCTGTATAGTTTTTGGGCATAATCGGGAGAGGGCAAGGGGTAGTTTTCTTACCCCCAAATTTTGTGAACGCTCTACTGGTCATACCGTATCACATATTAAAATGAAATTCATTATGTGCCTTTGGTTTTATGGAGATGAAGAGCTGTATAAATTTTGGACATAATCGGGAAGGGGTATTAATTTTTCGATTTGAACGTATTTTGAACTTTTATTCTTTATATAACACATCCATAAAAATATCTGTTTCCATTGTGTTTGGTAAAGTTGAGTATAGGCCACTCCAGTTTTATTAATTAAAAAAAAAAACTTGAGAAAGATGATATATTATAATTTTTTGTAGGCGTGATTTTGTTCACGTCACACCACTACACATGGTTTTATGACAGGGTTACGTGTAGTATGTTCTGCCAGTTAAGATCACTAATCTCTCCAAATACTCTCTGTACCATCATTTGTATTTAGTTTTTTCTCACAAAATGATTTTTTTTTTTAAACTTTTTTTTCACCTCCTTGGAAACACAAGAAAGGTGTTTGAGTTGACAACAATCCATGTAAATGTGACCGATTAATTTGTATTAAATAATTTAAAAATTGTTTAAAATTTTTTATAAACAAAATTAGCTTCCTTTATTAATGTGCAACGCAAAAAGTAAAAGTAAAACTATTCTATAAAACTAGCTTCACACCAGACATCCACATTAAACCTCAGACAAAGAAAAAACTTCCTTTATGGCACATGTTCAAGAAGACATTCATCTCATATGAAATAGAATACAGTTTATGTTCCTAATAAATAAGCATTTTAAACTCTGAGCACACAGGAGTCTTTTTTCTTTGTTCACCATGACCTTACACACATATCACTCGACGAGTTCTTTAGTATGTTGTAAAAATATTTATTATTTGTCATGCACAACAACTTAAAAAGAACAAACTAAGTTCAAAGATATAGAATGCAAGCCAGCATGAATAGTGACAATGATGGCATGCTAAATAAAACATTGTCTACATAAATAATTCTTAATCAAATATGTATATACTCGTGTATCGTATTGTGTTTTGCTCTTACAATAAATACTTGGTCGTTTGTGTAATTTTCGTGCACAGCCAGATCATTAACATTTCTGTCACTTTACGACCGACTCGGAGACTAACACGTAAGTACGAGTACTATTGCTGCATTTGAATGTAGATTAAGTTTTATTGCTGCAATGTTAACTTTGTAGATGTTTACTTGCACATATAAATGTATGTATGTAGGTGTACTCTATGTTAGGTGGTGTGGTTAAATAATTTCTTAAAAATACTTCTTAAAAGACATTTGATCATACAAGCAAATTTTCGTAAATGCTTTAGTTGATTAAAAAGTGGCGATTTCGATGGACATATGGTAATGAGCAAATATCGTGAAATTCCCGGCGGCTGGAAAAAATGTCTGCGGCAATTTACAGTCGGCTGAAGCCGACGAATTACAAGTAATTTCAGAGTTTTGTCTGTCTTTGAAGTAGTCTTTCCAATTCTTAATTCAAAATAGTCATATTAAACGTGTTTAAGATAACAACACGAACATTGAAAATCACTTACGATTTAAGTGTCATGTCATAAGTGTAAATGTCCATGATTCACTATCACACTCAGTCGTTCGATATGTCAAAAATGACATGTGTGCTCAAAAGTACGATAGAGATGATTAGTGTATGTGTGTGACAAAATCCTTATCATGTCTGTACAATTTGATACTCTTTTGAAAAAATTCATAAAATATGTTTACCCGTGCGATCAGTGGCAAAATATTGGTTTTGTATAATAGTGTGTCACCTACAACACCATTTTGAAGAGTTATTATGATTAAATCGTACAATTGTGTAAGATAGTGAATCCAGATCTTAAGTTTAAATCTTCAACGTTTTATTTTACGTTTCACGTTTTATTTTATTGATTTTTTATATCGCAAAGTATACAAATGTAAATTTAGTTAAAAACCAATCCACCTAAGTTGGCCAAGGCGAGTGACAAATGTTAGCCGAAACAACGGCCGTGGCTCGAACTTAAATATAAAACGGCGGCAGCTCTGAGCCATCTTAGAACCTAGCCAAGATAGTTCGAAGATGGTAAAAAAATCTCGAAATATTCCTCTTTTTGAAAAGCTGGGAATTAATGCACAAATAACTGTGAAGCTTCTAGGGCTCAATTTAAACTCCTCACGTAAACTAATTTTACTAACTCATTAGGTCTTTATATCCCTGGAGGAAAGGAAACTAACACATTACTTGTCACGTGGATAGTTCTTAAGTGATAGGGACCAGAATGGCTTTGGAAGGAGGGGGTCAGTTGATACTGTAATGATTTTCTGATATTGCCTTAGACGTAATCTTAACGTGCTTGTTCAGGGCCAGTTGCTATAATATTATAATAGCTGTAGATAAATAGTCTATTCTTTAATACTTTTATATCAGTTACGTGATGTTTGTCATATTTACAAGTTGCTATTTATAGCTTCATGTACCATTGAAACAATTGCCAACAACTTCCCATAAGGATGCTAGTGACTCAATGTTTTATTTTGGGGGTGACAATCAGGAATTATTTTTAATCGAAAACCCCAAGACTCATCATTATTTTAAACAATTATATCGTAAATGTTTAATGAGAAATTAAGTTTATGACAACTGACTTTATGACTTCATTTCTGACTTTATTTATTCGTATCATTAATTTGTCAATCATTCCCACTGTTCATACACAAAAATTCACAGTAGGGAATCTTGTTTAAAATACTTTCTTACAAAAAATTAATTTTTTAATTTTATTTTAACCATAAAACAACATGCAAAAGGCACCAATCTGCTAATGTTTTATCCAACAACCAACCCGTTACTAGCGATACGGTGGTGTTAATGAAGACAATGATGAAAAACGCACACCTAGAAAATAAACTTCTTCTACATCTGCTTCTTAGAGCTGTTGCAATTTTGTTGACGTTTTTCTTTTCGAATGTTGTCCTTGTTATTGCTGGCGACTTTTTAAGTTTTTTTTCCGTCGTCTTACATAAATCCTTTATTAGTTTTTGTATGTGAGAGCATGTTGCTGCTGTCATGTTTTTGATTTCTTTGTACCAGTTGCTTAGCCGTTTCTTGGTAATTTTATTTAAATTTGTTTTTGTTTTTGATATTTCACTTAACTTGAATATTGTTGACTGTTGTCAGCATTTACTACAACACTGTGATGTTGACTGCAAAAACCAACAACTTTTCCAAAACAATTCATACAGAAAAATACAAAAAACAAGAAGAAAAAAAATGAACGGAATGAAAAACCAGCCAAGCAGCCAACCAACAATTGTAAGCTAAACAGTACAAGTTGAGACGTTCTCGAGTGCAGTTGTTATTGCATTAAGTTTAAAATTGTCGTGAATTTACGGAAGATTTTCTATAAGTGTAATGCAATGAAAAAGATAAAAAAATAATAAAGCTGGTCTTATAAAATGTTTAAAAATTGTTCTTCTTAAACCTTTGAATTTTTATATGTGAGATTTTCTTGCAAAGAAGGTAATTTAAATTTAATTAATTTCTTTGTCGCATTCAATAACAATGGAGTTATAATTGTTATCTTCTATTTCTTGGTCTTTTTGATTTTTGAATGCCAAATTCATAAAAAATATTTTTGGAATAATAAAAGGTTTATAAAACTTACATATTTTATCCTAAAAGATTTTTTAATAAACATTTTATTAATTGAAAATAATTTTTTATAGCCCTTAATATTTAAGTTAATTAATTTTTGTTGCTTTTTGTTTCACTTTATATCCTTCTTGTTTTGTTTATTTACGTTTGTGAGTTTTTCATTTGATGAATTCTTGTTTTTGGCAAAATGTCAAAGAACTTTACAGATTTTTTGTTCTTGTTCGGTCCTTGTTGGTTAGTTGTTGTTGTATTTCCCTTTATTTTCATTTCCTTTTTCTGTATGTTTATATTAATAATAAAAAAACTTCTTGTGATTACTAATCGCAACCATAAAATTACCATTGTCACCATCTTCAATTTAGTTAACAAGCAACCATTCATAATCTTTGTCCTCATTCGTTCCTTTATTAATAACCAGTGATTTATTAGTTCAACGAACCCGCAATCGAGTGTTTAATTAAATAACTGTTTTGTAATTTGGAAATCTTGCGAATTCTTACGGATTCTTTGTGTGTAGGGAAAGTGGTTAAGATGCCAGTTGTGTTTTCAGTCAGACTCACACAAGTAGGGTTCCTTACCATTCTTAAATATTTAATTTTAATAGTATAAGTTTTAAATTTTTCACGTTTTACGGAGCACCCTATAATTTTTAAGTATTTTTTTTTACTAAAGCATATTTCAAAATACCCTGTGTAATGTCAAGTGTCTTTCATAACGTTTAGGAAAGAAGACCAAATTCCTCAAATTCGGGACGTATTTTGCTCAATTGTTGTTACAATAGATATTGTAAAATATAATCTGTGTAATTTTTAAGTGTAAGCCTATTACTGTCTAAAAATACTATCGAAATACATACGAAAATTTGTGTCACTTTCGCAACACCCTTTAATTTGAATTTTTTTTATATATTTTGGTATAGCGGACATACACATTCAGTACAAATTTAAGTTTAAAAAATGTCATATTCGCGAATAGTAATTGTTGTTATAGTGGCCATGGAAATAAACTTTCTATGAAAATATTAAGAGTCTATATATGAGGGTAAATTTCAAGTGTCTGCCTCTTACGGTACAACTATTAAGGACATATATACGAATAACACGTCTTTTTCGGAACACGCTATAAGTTTTAGTACTTTTTGTTATATTTCTAGAATTTGCCTATTATGGGTAAAATATTAGGCCATTTACATGTAAATCACGGCACTATAGCAATACCCTTTAATGTATTCTTTTTTTGCCTCTTTATATAGCGAACATAATATTAATTACTTTGTGAAAGTTTCAAGTGTCTGCCTCTTACGGCCACATTTAGCGAAAACAATAGGGTACGTTTTTACCCTTTGGGTACGAAACTCTAAAAATGAAACTTTAATATTTTCTTTTATTAAACAATAGTTTGATGAAACATTCTAAGAATAATGTCTTCATTTTAAATGGATTTTTGAACTTTTTTTTAGTATTTTTAGGGGTGATAACCAAAGGCCCCCAACCAAAAAATGGTGGTTAAAATGAAAATGCATTGGTTTGCTAAATATTTGGCAAAGTGACACAAACCTATATTGTTGAAAGCTGGTATGCTACTGATTTAAAATTTTTACATATTTTGTTCTCTTTGTGAGATTCTGGTTGAGATTGTGTATGTGCTCACAGACCATTAGGGGTTTGCGTGGGAGCTCTTGGTGATAACCAATATTAATATTTGATAAATTCTTTCAGTAAAATTTTTATGGTTAGCGCATATCGCACTTTTCCTATTAGAAGCAAGATAGTTATAATCAAACATTTTATTACACATATATTTAAGTTTATTCGGCTGTCATAGTATTACCAAGTAGAGATAGTAAAGTACCAAGAACATTTCGATTCTAAATAGCTGACGCTTGCATAAACAGCTTTTTATATTTGTAAAACGAAACGACAAACCAACAGCTAATTGCATTACAGTACACAGTGCAACACGGAAAAAAATAACCATATACAGACACCACTACGTGATAAAAGACCAAAAAAAAAGACCTCTGTCTCCCAGTTTTGCCCAAAGTCCTCCAGTTTTTTTATGGGCCCTCAAAGATGTGGGGCCTCGATATCATTTTTGCAAAAAAATGATCATTTACTCAAGCTCATATTTTGCAAACCGTTTGGAATTTTGATATACTCTCTGAGGCAAAGTTGTAGCGCTTGTCATAAAGAACAAAATTGTTAACATATAAAATAAAAAAAAAAACTTCATATTCAAGGTCAAAATCGCAAAAAACTTTAAAAAATTCAATTTTTTTACCTTTTTTCTCCTGTTCAGGTCCATAGGTAGCAAACCGTTCAAAATTCAAGGAAACAATCAACTACACACCTCAAAGTTTTTCACTTTTGCGGCTACCTAAGCGCTACCTAAACGGTGTTAAGAATCATTCCTAGGAAGTTCTTATGTTCTAGAAAGTTGTTTATTGAGATCTTAGGTTCATTTTTGTAGTTGATTGTTTCCTTGAATTTTGAACGGTTGCTTACACAGTGTGGTAGTAGACGCATCAATTTAATTTGACTTAGTGGTTAGAAAATGCATGACATTCTAGTTTTTCTGGTTTTCTGCTGGTGTCTAGTTTTTCTTTATCTCTTCATAATAATAAAAAAAAACTTATTATAATTTTTATAATTATAATAGTTATTATTTTAAATTTTGTTTCCGACTCAAGGTCATAACTTTCTTTAAATAAAACTCTTTTTATGTTTTATTAATAGGTATAAGAAAATATGTCGAAGAAAATAACCAGATAACCAAATTATAATAATTACAAAAATTATAATAATTATTATAATTTGTATAATTATAACAAATATAATAATTTCAAAATTTTAGTAATTATAATATAATAGTTATAATAATTGTTATCTAACATTTAAAGTTATTAGTCGAACTATTTATAAATATGCAAACGATTTAAGTCTGGCTTAAGTTCGTTTATTCTCTAAATTACTTCATAGAGTTGAAATAATATTTTTATCGAACAATTCATTTGTAAATTCAATAATTATATGATAATTATAAAATTTATGATACAATACTTATGATTTTTTAAATGTAAAGAATTTTAATAATCAAAACTAAACTCGATATTTCATGAATGTCTTCATACTTTTTACGATTACAGAGATAGAGTCTGCATACCTTTTACGATTACAGAGATAGAGCGCTCTGACAGAAGGACAAGCCGACATTGTGCCGAAAACAATAGGGTTACTTATTTACTCTTTGGGTACGGAACCCTAAAAATTGTGACAAAATGAGAACTTGAATTTTCAGCAAGTAAGTTGCTTGAATATGAGAGGTTTTCTTTATTACTCAAGCAGTGGAAAGAGTTATCAAGCTTGATAGCTTCCTCTCATAGCTAACTGGAGTACAGAATTTAGATGTGCAAGTCTGAAAATAATTATATATATTTAAGTGAAATTTAACATTGAGTGACACTTGAGATAATTATTCTTAACTAGTATTGTTTTACATTAATTGTTCTTTAACCCAAACCCTGACGGACATCTCTCGTGTTTATTATACATAAATTTCTTTTCCGTATGTAATAAATATATCATTAAACTTGCCATAAACATTCATAAATATGAATAAATGCTACTAGACGTAACAAATATGTATGTATGTCTGTATGTGTTATGGTGCTTTTCTTATATACATAAATATTCTTATAGTGTTGCCCGGTTGAATGTACACAAATACATATTTACTTTCTCAACATATGCAAAAGTTCATTAAACGTTTGTTGTCGCTGTAAAAGGCAAAACAACCAACCAACCAACCAACCTACCAAACAACCTATTTCGAAATCATAACAAAGAGCAACAGCTGTTTTGCAAAAACAAATAAAAAAAAACTTGTCTTTTGTGTGTACTTGTGTTTTTATTTTTACTTTTTCTTAATAAAAAAACCAGATACATATCGTTGCTCTAATATAGAAAGGCCCTAACTTAAATCATTGTAACTTTACAATAATATTTACAATGTAATTTGTAATAAACAACTGCTTGTAAAAAGAGTTATTTTTTACACTATTGCAATAAATTTGTGCGACAACGAGGTGTATTTTTGTGAAATGTATTGGAATCACTGACAAACTCAATTTCGTGAAAATACGAGTTAGGGCCTTTCTACTTGAGACCATCGATATGCATGTACATACAATCTATTGTGGGGGTTTATCTCTTTTGTTTTTTGTTTGGTTTTCTTTTTTGCAAAACAAATTTTTGTTATTATTTAAAAACAAAAATAAATCTTTTTCCTGAAATATATATTTTTTCTTAGCCAACGTCATTTTGTATTATTTTAAAACAGTATGTTTATTGTTAAAATAAAAAGGAATTAAAATGAGTAAAATTCTTTTAAATTCGTATTTCCCGTTTACTTGAAAATATTTTGTTTATATGTTTTTGTTTTGTTTAACAAATTTCTTCTAAGAATTTTTAAATTTTTTTTATTTAAACAAATAAATTTATCCACGTTTTTGATATCATTGTGAAGTTAGTTGTGTTCAAAATAATAGGAAAATAGTTTTAAATTATTCAATTTTTACAAAAGAAATAAAGTCTACTTGAAGTGTACTTTGAGACAAAATTTTCATATAAAATTTTTCATAAAGTAGACTTGAAGTAGACTTTATTATTAAAGTCTACTTGAAGTGTACTTTGAGACAAAATTTTCATATAAAATTTTTCATAAAGTAGACTTGAAGTAGACTTTATTTCTTTTGCAAAAGACCATACAATTTTAATCATGCTTACGTTCACAAATTAAATATATGTATGTATGTATTTGTACTACAGTTACAAAACGATTTTAATTACCTACATTATATATTGTTTGCTTTGGGAAAAATTATCTAAGGGAATGTTACCTCTGCATATTGTAAAATAAATGCATATACAGACATATGTATGTGTATAATGCATACATATCTATATGTAAGCATTTATATGTATCTACATTAAATATATACCTACATATGTAGCTTTCAAGAACTTATGCAAACTTATGTAGACATTCCTTGTTGTCAGATTCATTTTCTTGTTTACGTACATACATACGAGTATATTATATACCTTTTGATATCTGTCTTTATACATGTACGTATCTTTCTTGGTTTACGTTTTTCTTTTTTTATTTTTTATTTTTTTTTTGTTGTAACATATTTTTCTTATATTTCGTTTATTTTTTCTATTTGTTTTTCGCCATTATGTCTGGTTGCAATCTGGTATTGCAATTCTTTCATTAATTTTATATATATTTTTTTGTTGCACTTAGACGCCACCACAGTCTGCATTACTGCAAATTGAAAGTTTATTTTTTTTTATAGTTTCGATTTAATAAAAGCAAAACTTTGCTTTGTTATAATACATGGTTATGTATGAATGTACATAGCTATAGCTATATAGACACAGACTACATAGACACACATATGTACATGGATATATTCATACACAAATAGATAGTACGAGTATATACTAAGTATCTTCTTTTACTTTTTTCCCTTTGAAAACAATTGTATTTTATCTTATACGTGAAGCGTGTTAAATATATATTTTTTTTTTCATATTTTAATTAGGAAATATTTTTTTCCTCTAATTTAATAAGTCAATACCAGAAAGTATTTCTGTTAACGTGATGCATTTTAAAGGCATTTTTTCGCTAGCGACATTGGTAAACGAAATGTGTGACTTAATTTATAGTTATACTAATACTAATACTAATTATGCAGCGGCAACAATATTTGTACGAAAATTATAAATATTTTTCGAAAAAATAAATGGTAGGACATGAGTAGCTGGAATGAATGCGATTAATTCTACAATGTTATGCCATTCTTGATTGAAAACTCAACAGTTGAAACCTACCAAAATATAGAAAAATAATGTATTAAAATTTTGAAAGAACGAGTTTTTTAAATTTTTTAACGACCGAGTTTTGCATCTCTGCAACTAAAATGTAAAACTCTATATACCCCCCTATTTATGTCAATTCTAAGAAATATAAACAAGATATAGAAATTTCTTTTTATCCAAATAAACTGGCAATAGAAACAGGTAATAATATTCCATAAAAAAATCAAGGTTTAATTCATTTATTAAAAAAATCAGCAAAAAATCATTTTTAAGGCACAGAAAAGTCTACATAGTATATACAAAAAGTGATTTAATATCTATATTACATGTTTCCGAAGTTCCAAATTATATTTTGTGGGTCCAAAAATATGCCTATTTTTCATGAAAAATACCAAAATTCTCCTAAAATGTGATTCCATTCAATCCTGCAATCTAGTTGGTCCCATTAGTGCTTGAAGGGATTAAAATTAGGTGACTGAGGAGGATAGTGCAGTTAGTGAGGTACATTATATATAAGCTTTTCTTCTACAATGACGGCCTTGTAGAAGTTTACGTTGTCAGTTTACGTCAGGTTACGTTTATCAGTTGCTTTAAGAAGATTTAAATTAGGCCCATCGTGGTCATAATAAATATGACCACTGATATGCGATCCCAGAGCATACCTCCACCATTTATCACAGTTGGAAGTAAATTGTATAGTATCTGAAAGTAAATTATCTAGACAACTGTACATCATTTTTCAATCCAAACTCTCTGTTTCTATTTAGAACCGAAGAGGTCAAATTTACTGACGTCGCTAAACAAAACATTAGCCCAGAAAGGGTTTTTTTTGTTACTAATAATATCACTGATGTATGAAATTTTTCTAAAGCAAAGAATCCAGCTTATTTTATTCGCAGCTTGATGATATTTTTTCTGTACTTTTTTTTCTGTTATGTATAGAAATTGTTGAATGTACGTATTATTTTTTTTTCTTAGTTTGTTATTTATTTTTTATTTACCGAAAACTTGAACGACCAAACATACTCAAGATCCGGCATTTCAGCTGCCTCAGCCGCCGCTCTTCAAATTCTCGTCACGGCCTGTTTCTTTCTCATATTTTTGATTTTATTTAAAGTGCGATAGTGTGAAAACGAAATTTTATGTTACGTTAGATTAGATTTTTTGACAATCATAACATTTCTTTTTTGATTTCTTTCTTACAAAAGCTAATGAAAATCTTAGCACTCAGTATGTATTATAGTGTGAAACGGACTTTAGAAATGTTCATAAGCTAAATAAATTAAAATTAGAGTTAAAATTAAACTTAACCTTAAATTGTCTTCAATGCCCATTAAAAATAAATTCTGTGGTTATCGGTTATTAAACTTTATCTTCCTATTAATTCTCTTTATCAATTTCTTTCACACTTCCAATACCAAATGATGCGGTTAAAATGTTTATAGCAACCACAACTACAACAGACCACATGACACCATCTCAATATCTAGTTCATCAATTTAATGTTTGTTTCTTTCAACTGATACTTTTGCAAAAGTTTAATTAACTATTGGTTTTTCTTCTCGTGTTCCTTATTCTCTGCTGTTTGACTTGGTCTGACATTATTTTGAGAATTATAAACCATACCGTGGGCATCATCTATCCGTTTTTTTTTTCTTTCTTAAAATTGATGCACAATAATTGCAGTTCTTTTACAGCTCAAAAATAATTAAATATAAAATTAAAGAAGACTTGGATGTAAAATCTTAATATTAAATGACAGATAAAGGGTTTGTCATTAATATATTTGTTTAATAAGGATAATTCAATATCAAGGATGTTTGTGTGTTTGTGCAATTGGCTTTAGCGTTACGTGTTTGTGTATTTCCATGTCGTTACCTGTTATTATTATTTTTTTTTTATTTTTTTATTTTAATTTAATAAACAAAAATAGTTTTATTCGCATTTTGTTGTATTTTTTTGTTGTACTATTTTTAAATGAGTTTAACGTTCAACATACGTACGAGTTTTATTGTATTCATGCATTTTCTTAAGTGTTTTTCTTTGTCATTCCATATTTGGTTGTGTGAGCTGCAGTGGCTGGCTGTTGTTTTCCATTTATGTTCGTTGGACATGTTCAAAATGCAAACATGGCTTTTGATTTTTCAATGTTCAATAGGTTTTTTTTTCTACAATTATTGTAATTCATTGTACTACTGATTTTCTTAGTGTTATTCTCATGCATTATGAATAGTTTTTTTAGAAGTATAATCGACTTAACATTGACAGCATATAAATTTAGAATAATGTAATCAATTATATGCATAAGAGATCTAAGAATCAAATCTGATTTAACAAATTGCACTTTAGACTGCATACAATAAAGGCAAACAGTTGTTGACTATTAAGATGCACTATAAATAAAGTGACCAGATGGGTTTTTATCAAAAATTGGTCCTTAATGATTGAAAAAGCGGGATTTGGGGTAATTATTATTATTAAAAAGAAAAATTAAAAAAAAAAAAAATTAAAGAAGCAATTTGTAATAGACTTTTTATGTTAAAATATACCCCATTTCCGGCATTGACTCATACCGGTAGTACGCAACCGAATACACACATCGACATTTGACGACACTGCTTTTCTAAGCGCTCCTGGAGGTCTCCAAATAGCATCACGATTACCGAAAGAACAGATACTCAATTTAGAAAAGTTGTTGAAGAAATTATGTACTCATATAACTAACCGCCCCCTGTGCAAGTCGCTAATTTTAACAAGCTGGGCACCTTGCTGATAATGCTAATTCGAGTACGCAGAATTCAATGGCATTAGCCGTTTTTAAAATTTGTACGCTAAAGTACTATAAAAATAATATTTTTATACTGTTTTGACCATTTATTAATTTTGAATTCGCATTTTGTGTTGACATCCGCGCTTTAATTTTAACAATACATCATGAGTATAAATCCTAAGATTGGCGATTGTTCATCGATGCATCTATAAGGAGCTTAAAGGCAGTACTGCTTCACATGACAAATTCTAAAAATTCAATTCCAATCGCGCTAATACTAACACAAAAGAGACTTCTTTATCATTGAAAAAAAAAAAATCCTCGATGTAGTGAAATACAACGATCATAATTGGAAAATTTGTGCTGATTTAAAAGTGATAACTCTTTTAAGAGGTATGCAAACGGGTTACACTAAGAATATGTGTTTTATGTGTCTATGGGATACGCGATATAGTGATGATCAGTACAACAAACATGACTGGCCTCAACGTGAAACAGTTAAATTGCGAAAAAATAGCATTCCTAAAAATCCACTTGTATCAATTGATAAAGTTTTGTTACCGCCGCTACATATAAAACTAGGCATTGTGAAAAACTTTATTCATGTACATACTTAATCCGGATGGAAATGCGTTTAACGAATTATGTCGTAATTTTCCAAGTAGTATGAAAATAAAAGAAGGTTTGTATTAATTTATCTTATACTAATATGTTGAAAATTTTAATTCATATTACGTTTTTAACAGGAATACTTAAACAAGTTTGCTGAACAATCACCAGCTGAGTTTGGCGAGCATGGAGAGCGATTCCATCAAGTGACGGCCAGACTTGAACACTGGTACAGTGGTAAAAAATTGGATTCGTGTTAGATGACATTTGCTTGAACTTACAAGAAGAATTGCTTGAAACAGAAGAATCATAAAAAGATAATTAAATGATGTGACAATAAAGAACATTTGATAAATTAAAAAAAAAGTAATGAAAAAATTTCGCAAATTAATTATTTTGCGCAAACAAAAATGACCATGTTTTTATAATTTTGTATTGATTTTTCGCGAAAAAATAGATTTTTGGAGGAAAAATTAAGAATGTCATGTAATCTTGTGTTTATTCAACAGGGTTAAATTGATTTAAATTTAAAAATTATCCCAAAAGTATAAAAATACCATTTTTTTTGTACTTTAGCTTAAAAAATTTAAATCGCGAATATCGCAACTACGAGCTCTAACTTCTAAAATGGCTAATGCCATTGAATTCAGCGTACTCGAATTAGCTTTACCAGTAGGGTACCCAGCTTAAAATTCGATCACAGTGTAATCAAATGATACCTCAACCTTCTGAAGTCAAATACCTCGCCGTTTTTACTTTGAAAAGCTTTTATTATGTTAAAAGCAACTCAACTAAATTGGGTAGAAAAATAGGCCACTCCTGATTTTTTTTATCAGAGGTTGTGCATATGAAAAATTATACTTTCAATTCGTGGTTTAAAACATTTAGAAATTTTATTTTAACGAAACAAACAATTGTTTGATAATGAAAGTGTTAGAAACCAATTATAATTTCGAATTAAAGTTTTTAGAACAGTTTTTTTTAGGTGTTAAAAAATCTTTGTTTTATAGTGACTCAGTAAGTAGGTATGGCTTTTTTTACAAACCAGATGAATGCATTTTTTACCAAATCATATCATCAAAGTTACAGTTCATTATATCTTAAACGCTTAAAAGTAACATATACACATGTATATAACTGTGATATCGTTAATAGCTTCGATGATTATTTTCCCACAATGAAATCAAACAATAATCAATTCAATCTGCTGTAAATAAAATTATTCATCCTTAACATCGTAAACATTAATGAAACAAAGGAAAAAACAGAAAAAGCTGTAATAATTGCATTTTTAATCATCAACTGATTATTCGCATTATTATTATTGTTGTTGTTGTACGCGAGTAAACTCCATATAGAGTTTAAATTGTAAAACCAATTAAAAAATCTACATACACAGAGATGTGAGAGCGACAGATAGACTGATTTGCGTATATGCGACAGGGATGGCAAGTTGGTACAATTAAATTTTTCTTTTGTACAATTACTTATTTAATAGTTATTCACCCCTATTGCCGTTCTCAAGTCAAATCTGTTGGTTGTCTCTGAGAATCGGTCTAATTTCTCCACTACAACTATATTTTAAATTGGCGTTACCAATTTGGCGTTACCAATTTAAAATATACAAGTTCACAGCAAGAAAATCAAATTCATTTGAAAATTGAGGAAAATATAGTACAATCATTTGATTTTACCACTTTGTTGAATCCAATCCTCTTCAGCTACGAAGTGCACACGCACAAGAAAAACTGTGGTTAAGGCATTATATGGTTGTAGTCAAATCATAATATTATTAAACATAATAATAATGTAAAATATAACCATAATTATGTTCAAGTATAAACATATATTATTATAATTATTAAATAAACATATTATAATATAATATGATCATAGCATAATAAAATTTAATTATATTATGATCAAATATAAACCGTACAATGGTTGAATTAAACGATCGGCCCGATTGTATAAACATAGTTTATAATAGAAGACAGATATTCTTCATTCGTTTATTTTTTAACATTTCAATATAGAAAATGGCTTAATACAATAAATAAATAATTATTTTTTTTTTTTAAATTAACCCGTTAAATCAGATTCTAATAATTAAAAAAAAAACGTATCACAAAACTAAAAATAATTTTGGCGAATCCAAATATAATTTGTTTATAATTATGCTTTGGTTACATCCAAATAAACTTAACTTATTTTGGTTATCAATAATAAATTATGGTTATAAATAATACTATATTATTTTGAAATACTAATAAAATATTGGGTAAACATTTAATAAAAATTATATAGTTTAATCAGGCCTTGTGCATTTTTGTGGGTTTAATAAGTATTTAAGGCTGCATGCAAAATGACCCTATGAAAAATCGCCCAAAAGCATAAATGAAAAATTGCCCAAGAAATCTTCATACAAAACT
Organism: Phasia obesa; assembly: GCA_949628195.1. Taxonomy (NCBI): domain Eukaryota; kingdom Metazoa; phylum Arthropoda; class Insecta; order Diptera; family Tachinidae; genus Phasia; species Phasia obesa. The sequence goes on from OX451218.1 coordinate 112,367,002, forward strand.
GGGTAATATTTCATATGAAAATTAACCCAAAAATTTTGGGTGTTTTTTCGTCATTTTTGGAGAATAATTCATTTTTATATTTTTATCTTCGAATGAAAGATCACCCATTTTTGATAATAAGAGTGAAAAAAAACAAAGGTTTGTCTTAAAAGCGATATATTTTTAATAAAAAATTATCACTAATAATAAGTAGTTATAAAGTTTACCTTTAACCGCAGAAGTGTTGACATTAAAAATTTATTAGGATTTAAACTGGAAAAATAAGCAACTTAGTTTCTGTCCTTGCTTTACCAAAAAAACTAATTAATTTACAGAAAATGTATTGACATCACATTTAAGGTTGTACCAACAATGGCAGTTTTCAAAAAGATTCTGATTATTTCAGTAAATTGTTCTGCCGAAAAAGTACAAGCTGCTTTGTTTCTTTTACACAAGTAAATATTTCTAGTTATGTTGTTATAAATAAGTTATTAATATGAGTTGAAATATATAATTATTGTTATTAATGTGTTTATTGTTAAACTATAGAATTAGGCGCCGTAGGCAACAATTTTTTAGAAAATATGAAAAAACGCGCGATTTATTAATTTAAATAATTAATTTCAACTCATATTAGCAAACTATTTGTACCTTTATTATTTTTTTTATTCACATATATTTCCTTTCATACACATATATTTCCTTTCCAACAATATATTTAACTTGGTACAAAAACGCTTCCTAACAGACTGTGATCACAGATTACATACAACTTCTTCTCAAAGCTTGCTCGATGAATTCAATCAAGGGTTCAATTAATTTAAATCAACGATTTAATTTAGCAACATTTATAGCGACCGTGACCACGTTTACTCAGAGTTCCTTTGGCAGCACCTACAGGAGCAGCAGGTGTCACAGCTTTCTTGGATTTTGAAAGATTACATACAGAAGTTGCAAGCTGAAAGCTTTCGCGATAAATTAAACCAATATCAATGCCCTTACTAAAACTATTGACATTTTTATATTTAATAAGAAAACTATAAATACATTTGCGAGATAATTCATTTATATTTAGGTATTTTTTTCACAATTTTTTGGCCAAATTTCCAATTTTCTTTTTTGGACAATCTTTCATTTATTTAGGGTGATTATTTATTCGACAATTTTTCATTTTTGTTTTTGGCGATTTTTCATAGGGCCATTTTCCATGCAGCCAGTATTTAATGATAAAATATTAACAAATATTTGTTTATCGTGACCATAATAATGTTCAAAACATTAATAAGTTGTTCATTGCAGAACACATAAAATCGTTTTTCTAATCATAACACATCAGTGTTTTTTCTCTGCTTGCCAACGAAATAAAATAAAAAATGTAATAACAAATGAAGTAAGAAAATATTTTAAACAGATGTTTTAGAAGCTTTTTGCCATTTGTTGGATGACATAAAAAAAGATAATTCAAAAAAATATGTGCATGTGGTACCTATCTACTGATATTAAAACTGTGTTCTTCCCTTAAAAATTTTTGCTGACGGGATCTACCAGAAGTGACGACTTTAATATGAGAGGAGCTCAATCTACACATAGATGTTCTGTTGAAGTTCTATTACATGGTCGCAACCTATTTAATTTCATCGCTAATCTTTCACATAAATTGCGCTTTAGTTATAATTTTTGAAGTTCTGGAAATCTAATAATAATAATTTATATAAAGAACCGATCCATCCATTTTTTTTTTGCCCTCTTAAAGTTAAACACATAGCATATTTTGGCGATTTAACAAAGTTTGTTGATTTGGATAAAATTTGCAGCTATAATAATTAAAAATTAAAGTGCCCAAAATAAAACGAAATTGAAACGAAGTACAACCTCGGTAGGTTAGCAAGCAGTGTGACAGTTAACCAGTCTGGGGGTTGTGGGTTCGATTCCCACCAGAGACTCTGGATTTTTCACTACAACGAGTAAAAAAGGTCTTTGTTACTATGCTCGATAATTTAAGTTAGAATATAATTTGTAATTGTATTGTAATATTTAATAAAAAATAAAATAAATGTCCCAACTATCACAACTGATAGTTGGGTGTCCAAATTTCATGAATTCCATGGATATAATTAAATATAGAAAATGTGTTTAGTATAATTAAAAAAAAAAGTTACAATTTAAAAATGAGGTTGGTACCTTCTTTTGAATTTGCTTACCATCCCTGACATGCATCTGAGTGTGTAACTTTAAATGATGAAAAGTGCATGCATTAAAAATTCGCACACTTATGTGTGTAAAACTCTGTTGTTTGTTTTTGTTTTTATTGTCTTTGGCATATATTGATTATATTTACATTGAAATCTTTTGTCTTGTTTTTATATTTATTATTGTTGTTTTTTTTTTGCTACATTTCAGGAAATTCAATATTTAAACAGTGAAGTAGAGATATAAAAGCAAACAGTCGTCAGACACAGAAATAATAGCTGAAGTAAAAAATAAAAACGTAAATAATCAGTTTTGGTGTATTTCATTTTGGGAGTGGAACGATAGTGAAAACACAAATACTGATTTTTGATGGTGTTTTTATGGAATTGATTTCAAAGCCACTTAAACACCGCCACATGAAGATACGATACCAAAATAACTAACTAAACATCATAACCAACAGCCACAGAGTATTGGAACAAAATCATCAATTTGTTTTATTACTAAACCAACGGCAGACGGTTTTCTTTACCCTTTAACGAAATAAGGAAAAAACAAACAAGAAAAACAGTAAAGATCTCTAAAGTAAAATAATAAAATACACGAAGAAGACGCTGACAGCGAAAAACAAGACTGAGTAAGTTTGTAACACAGACAGCTCTATTGTCTGTGGTCTAGGTTACAACATATCACTAAGTGTTTAGAAAATGAGTGATATACATATGTAAGTATGTACATATGCATCTATGTATTACTGAAGAAAGAGGCTCGAGTTCGTATCCATTTTTAATGGCAGAATATTTTTAATATAAGGTGACTACTTTTTAACGGAAACAGGAAAATGTTTGTTTTAGACACGAAAACCGAGTAGTTATGAAATGAAATGTTTAAAAGCCGTTTCACACTATAATATAAGTATTATTACTTTTGAAAAAAATGAATCCCTGACATGATGAGTTGTAATGTTTTTCCAAAAATGTCCATTCCCTATCGCTTACGGGATGCGTGTAGCTTTTTAATAGTCTTAAAAATAAATTTGGTAAATGTCTTTTGAAGTAATTGCAGTTCTTCTTTTCGGAAATAGTTTCGAGAAATCAACTTATTTCTGTAATTTTTTTTGTATTTACTTCTCGTTATTATCTTTTATTTAACTTTAAAATATTTTCTACTACTACTAAGTTTTTACAATATTATATGTATAAGAACTAGCTGTACTCGCCACGTCGTAGGCTCATTGACAATATTTTGTTCGATTTTGCTTTAAAAGTAATCCACACCAAAATTTAAGACTTACTTTTATAGTGTTTTTGTTATGATTTATGTATTTACTTTATATAGAGGTAGCAATCCCTCGGTAATAACTCGGGAAGAAAGGCTTTACATCAAATTCTAAAATTATTGCAGAGTTCTGTGTAAATAGTGTTTAAAATATCTCGCTTTAAAAAATAAAAAGTGCTGTCAAGTTTGCAGTACTCTTTTTTTTCTTTTTTATCTTCGAAATGAGATATTTTTGGGGGAAAAAAGTATCCTATATTTGAACCGAGATACTAAGGAACTTTCTCACAAAATTTTATTTAAATTTATCCAGTAGTTTTTACGTGATGCGAACACAGACAGACCGACAGACAGACAGATGGACAGACGTGGAACAAGATTAACGTGGGCACCTGCCCGTTAGGCCTAATCCCACGGTGGTCTTTCCACCGAGTGAAATTTAAGCGTAGACTAGCACTCCCATTGCTCTGTATAGCAACACTCCAGACAGACAGATATACAAAAATTCTGTTTTGTATTCCATTTCCATTACTATCTGCACCAGCAACAATATTTCTGGATCGCGGCTATATCCGCCTTCAGCATCCTTCGCATCCATCACCTTTGGGTGTTGTTAAGTTGTAAACAAGAAAAACTGGTATTCAATCATCTATAGTCAGTTGGTAAGAACGAAGTCTTCCACCACCTATGGCTACCCTTCTGTTTTGATATTTTACTTTAATACTTACCACCTTATATTTGTTGTTGCATCACCCAACTTTTGATTAGCAATGAGATTAAATTTTTGTTTGTGCCCTGCGATTTTTAATATTGAATATTTCAAATTATATTAGTCGAATTAAACAGATGATGTTTACAACTTAACAACACCCAAAGTTGATAGATGCGAAATAAAAAATTAAAGGAAGTGAAATTTTAAAATTCTGCAGCAAGGCATTTACCATAGGGTGGTGGCAATGGCGAATTAATTAATTTGTCCCATTGCTCGAAACGTTAAACTCCATATACGTATAAAAAATTGTTATTGTTTTTTGTTTAATTTGGGTTAAATTAATTTGCGTTAAATTAATTTGCGTTTGGGGTAAATAAAAGTGCGAATGCTTTCTCTTTAAATTTATCTGAGCAACGCAAACAAAAGCAAAATAGTAAAAACTTGACAATTAAAACAAAATTGCGTTTCAAAAATATTTATATATTTTTAGGGAAAATAAATAAAAATTGTAGCGGTAAAGCGGGTGGAATCTATTTTGATATAAATATGTGTTTATATGACTTACAATCTGTTTAGAATACACGGCAGGAGGTAAATAAAAAGTTTTTTTTGTACTTTGAATTTTAAGTTTTAAGAGGCAACGAAAAATACTGTTTTGCAAAATTCTTGCTAAATTTTATGGCTAAATTTTCATCAGGCATCAACAAAAAAAGTTACAGTTTCTGCTGCTGGCCAAAGAGAATGGACTTAATTTTAAACAACAACAGCAATAAGTGTAAGAAACTATAGTAGAGACTAGCAAAGAGTGGGCGCAGTTCTAGATTAGACTAAACGCAATTCCCAACAACAACAAATAAAAACAAACAAGAACAATTTATCAGCAATTTGTATAATTTTTGCGTTGTACTTTAAAAAGAAAAGATATAGATAAACGTTAACAACAATTATAGCAATAATATCTCCTCCAAATGATTGTGATTAATAAAGACAACAACACACTGCTGCCACACAATAGTCCATAAATAAACAGCTACAACAACATCGAAACAAAACCATTATTAAAAAAAATAAACACTTAAACGTAAAAATGCGAAGAAAAAACGTGCTAAAAACAGCTGTTGCTGTTTTCAACGCTAACACCGACCGACCGCTTGCTGCTGACGATACATTCGAGGAGTGTGTAAAGACTTTGAAGTAAATATTTTAAACAAATCAACAAACTTTTATTAAACATTCTTCTACACTATACATGGACGTATTTACAAATACATATATTGTATTCATTGTTATTATAAATACATATTTATGTATGGGAGACGAGACGTAACGTGTGTATGGTGCTGTGTACAACTCGAATGTCTGCCTGCCTATTCTATCTGTTTAAAAAACTTAACAACTGAACTGAATTGACTTTTATTGCTGCCTGGTATATAAGATTTTCTGCTAGCAATTCACTCACCTTAAACCAAAACAAAAATTATTAGTCTACCATTTGAGTTTGCGTTATAAAGTTTGTTACAGAGTCATTTTAAAGTCTGCAAAGTGAATTGAACTAACCTGGATGGATACTTAAGAAAAAGTGATCGTTAAAAAATAAAAAGAAATACAACAACTCTTTACCTTGTTTAATTCTCGTGCGGATTTTTACAGTTTTAATTTATTTAATTTTTGTTGTTTTCATTTATTAAAAATGTCTAGAGGTTGATTGGTTTTTGCTCTAATTATTTTGGCTTCGAAGACTTGTTTTATTATATTTATTATGGTTTTATAACAAATTGTCTAGAAAACAAAACAGGAAAATTCTTAAATATTTAATTATGGAAAAAGTAGTTCGAGTGTTAAATATTAAAACATAAATTTTATTTAATCTTCCACTTAAAAATAATAAAAACGTGAGTGTTGCAATAATGGAATTTAATTCTAAATTTTACAATTTGCTTCTTTTTAATACATTATCGAAAATTTTCTTATTTGAGAATTTTAAGCAGCTAAAATTACATTCATTTAACTTTTATTTATTTAAACTGTTAATGTTTTTACAAATCCAAATCGTTTTATTAATTATTCTTTAAATTCACTCAGCTTCTTACAAAAATTGAGTTTCTATAAAAATAATCTGGAGTGACCTAAACTCAACTTTACCACACCAACTAGTATTCCATAAAGAATAAAAGTTCAATCAATATACATACATATGTACATATATTCGAATCAAAAACAAAAATAATTATTTTCGGTTTAGGGTGTCAAGTCCCCCAAAAGCACATTTGATATGTCGTATAGTATGACCTGTAGAGCATTCACAAAGATAGTGGTATACACAGTTAAGGGTATCAAGTACACTAACCCTCCCGCGTTCTCGATTATGCCTCAAAATTATACAGCTCTTCATTTCCATATATTAAAGGCACATACTCACCCACCTACAGACATCATTGCATACATATGCAAAACGGATTCAGTAACCCTCAAAAAGTAAAAATCCGTTAAAATCACGACATCGATTTTTTTCATGATCACAATACTTTACATATACTACGTTTGGTAAAGTAAAAATACTATTTAGAATTTGTGCTGAAATATAAGTGGTTCTCAAATTTATAATATATCTATTGCTAAAGCTAGTGAAGTTACAACCACTTTGAGGATCCACTCTGCGGAAAAGTATTTTAAACCTTTAATAGTTTTAAGGACCAAGTAAAAAATACTGCTTTACCGAATGCAAGTTTGTAAGCGAATGACAAGTTGTTATTCCTGACAAACCTGCTTACGTATGACATAACAATTGTTCGCGATGTCCTACTTAGTAGCATTTCCTTTTAAGCGATTATTTCATGCCGTATTATGTTTGTAATTCGTCGTAACTCCTTCTAAATTTAAATTTGTCTGCCTTACAGTTGTGCTTTTTAGTATGCACTACTCTAAGCGGAAATGTAAAAAAATTCGAAAATTTAACAATTTATGACATACAGGATTGCGTTTATTTAGGCATAATTTCTTTGCTTACTGTTAAGAGCTTTTGTATGGTAGGATGTGGATGTGTTGCTTACAAAAATTGTTTTTTGCTGGGAGTTTATAATTATCATTAGTACAAGGTACTATAGTTCATTAGCGTTAGCAAACAAGAACCAAAATATTATCTTTACATGTAATAAAACAGAACTTTTTTCTTGTCGGTCTGTCTGCCTGTCTGTCTGTCTGTGTTCGCATCACGTAAAAACTACTGGATGGATTTTAACAAAATTTAGGATACTTTTTTCCGCAAAAATATCTTATTTACATGAGGAAGTGGAGAAAAACAGCGAAGGTACGCAATTTTACCGGCGGCATATTTTATTAGGGATGAGACCATTTATATAAAGTAAACAGAGCCGCCCCAAGGGAATGGGCTACGGTGAAGGGGGCGCAATCTTGTGTAAGGGCGAAAGAAATATCCCCGTCGGCTTTATGGATAGGAGCACGAATATTGAATATTTGAAGAAGAATTCGAATGTAATCTATGACTATTAAAACAAACAATAATAAGTTGTAGAAGAGCACCTATGTATGCTCCTCTCGTGGCTCAATGGTTGCCAGGTGTAAAGACCGTTTTTTAAAAATACGATGACGCCGGCCAGTGTGCGAATTAAAAACGGCTAGCTATTGAAAAGTTAGTATTGGTTCTTTAATTGCCCACAAAAAAGTAATAAAGAAGTAAAATACGAAAACAATAATATTATATACGAAATTATTAATTACCATACCATAAACATTCAGCAGGATTATTACGAACTGAATAATTTTTAACATCATGTTTAAAAACTGTTTGGCGCACAAAGATTCAATTAGTAAGAGAAGAGGAGGCAACGACTGAAGTCCTTCTTAGGAAGGTCCTAAAGCTCACTTCCTATTTTGCTCCTTCTAGTTGAAATAGTTTTAATACTAGTAATACCAGATTCAGATTCTAATGACGAAGATATTAATGAAAATGAAGCTGACAATACGATATTAATTTCTTCTCCTAAAACTGTTGGCTTGATAAATTCGGAACCAGCCTCTTGGCCAGAACTGAAAAATAAAAACGAAAATAATGAGTTAATTTTTAAAGGGCCCTTGCCATTAAAGGCTGATAACTATTATCCAAAAATTACCCAAAAAAGATATTTTTGTAATCAACATCAGCTTCGTAGTGCAGAAAATGGGGAAAAAATAAAACATTAATGTTTACCATTCCAGAAACTTTTTTCATTTACATTTCTTGACTTCCTGATTCGAATTATAATTTAAAAAAAATTCTATCTCTTATATTTTCTTATTTTTACTACAAAATATGTAACCCTTTTATAAATATAAGTATAAAGTAAAAAAAATAAATAAATATATGAGAAATGTAAGTTTATTTAGACCAATTAAATGTGTAGGGGCCAGATCACAAGCTCGCCCCGGGCGCCTTCTAACCTCGGGGCGGCCCTGAAAGTAAATACAAAAACCAAAACTTAAGCACTAAAAAGGTGTAAGGTTCTTTGGTGTGGATTGGATTTTAAAGCAAAATCGAACAAAATATTGTAAGGACGCTGACGAAGTGGCGGCCAGCCAGTTAATAATAATCTTGTGGAGAAGAGTACTGTATGTACGACATTTTACATTATTTACTTTCAGCTTTAATGATTTTCATTTCGAAGTCCGTGTAGTAGCCTATGGAATCCACAATAAGTATGCTCCTCAGTCTAATACCACACAGTGCTGGACATTATCACAACGTACACTACCATTATCATCTTTTTCGATTTTTGTTTTGGTCAGATAATGTAATCTGATATTCAGGTAATGGTACTGGTAATGGTACTCCACGTTTTTAAGTACCTTGTATACTTATCTTTCTAAAGGCTGCTTGTAACTTGTAATCTGTAATCTTGCACATAAGTATCTGTCTCATGACCCTATCGTACCTTAACCCAGTGTCAGTTCTGTCTTTAGCTCTGCAGAAACCAACAACAGAATGGAAATTGCTTTGACTCTATTCCCAACTATTTTTATTCTTCAGTGGTTGGTATGGGTTGTAGTTTCCAACCTTAAACTTCTTTTCCATCCTGTCAGTATTTAATACATATCCTCACTCATCTGGTGACAGCAAGGATATCCTTTGTAGGAATTGTAGGAATTGTTTATTTCGATAACAATGAAGTTAATTTAGAGATGTCCTCTGAGGCTTTATTACCGTTTCGTTGTATTTAATCTAGTCCAGAACGAAGGTACACCTGTGCAAGGATTCACATTAATCAGTATCTACTCACTACATGTATTATTTCACATTTGTTCTTCCAGCGTGAATTATGGATTTAGAGAGTCTGCAAGACTGCTTCCGGTGGTAGATAAATGTCCCAAGATGAAATATAATATTCACAGTTGCAGGCCACATTGTAAAAGAACATGCAACCGAACCCACAATCCCCAGACTAATAGACCTGCTAGCCTACCGGGGCAGCCAGAATTATTTTGTATTTTAGCTCCTGCTTGCAGTTTTTCGAAAAATTTTACTTCATTTTAATTTAGACCTGTTTACAAATAATCTCAAGCGTTTTGGGTCCCAAGAGTTGGCATGCCTGTCATTATACACTTACTAATTGTTAGAAAAGTAACATTGTTTAATAAAACAATACTGTTCTTATTTTGCCGTCTTTGTACAGTCGGTAGAAAATGACAGATAAATTTAAATAATATCAATATGAGAGAATAAACTTTTTTCACGATGGTATGGTACGCACAACTAAAAAACCAACTAAAAAAGCAATTTACAATACTTTACAAGCATTCGTAGTATACATACATATTCGTAGTATCCATATACAAATATGTATATATAATACAGAAAAATAAATATATTTTTTTTAATCCTTGTCTGTTCAAAGTAAAATTAAAACCTAATAAAACACTGTATGTGATTCAAATATCTATATATAATAAAACTGTAATAGGACAATTTTTTGAAAATTCTGCTACTGGTGCAGATACTAATCGAAATGGAATACAAAACAAAAATTTTAAGAATTTGTATCTATGGCTGACTTCCAAAATGTATCAATACAAAGTATGTACACATTTGTGCTACCATATTTAAATCATGTTCATATGCAAAGTTTCTTTACAATGCATCAACTTTAAAACCAATGCCCTGATTGCTTGTTTACTGCGTTAATAATACTTGTCAACGGCGTTTTGAAAGGGTATACATTGTCAATGTTTTGTACTGCGGCATTATGAAACACTTCACTTTGTTCGAAGACAAAGCTATTGACGTTTTGGAATTCAGCCTACCCTGTCTGTCTTTGTTCGTATCACGTAAAAACTACTGGATGGATTTTAATGCAATTTCGTGAAGAGGTACCTCAGTATCTTTGTGCAAATATAGGATACTTTTTTACCGCAAAAGTACCTCATTTTCAAGAGAAAAAGTAGTGAAAGCACGCAGTTTTTCTTTTTGTCAGCTTTATATAAATTTTAAAATTGTATCCAGGGTAGGTACTTCTATATAAAGAAAAAAAGTTTTCGCAATGTTTTCTTTCCCTATTTAATTTTATAAATTTAACGATCTTCTTATCACCAACAAAAAAGGCATACATATAATTTTATTTGTATAAATTAATTTTTTCAGGAACTATAAAAAATCAATATAAAGAGAAATAAATATCTTAAATCAACACATATTTTTTAATTACCACAAATTAACAGAAAAAAAGCTTTTTCCCATATTTTTGTGTTATTAGATAACTAAGTAATACAAAGTTTTAAGTAATAACGTTTCTCACTGAATTAATAAATTTATATTTATTGACTTAAAACGCGATACACAACTGAAATGCTTTAATGCAGTCATAATATCTAATTGCAGTACAGTAGATTATTAAAAATGCATGAAAGATTATCACTTTGTATACATATTTTTTATTATTAATTAGATAACCCAGACATGTAAGCACATTTTTTGTAGATTTTTTCCAGGACTATCTAATTTTTAAAAAAATCTTAACATTTGAGTTATAAAACAACATATGCGCGAGGCATCCAACTTTAAGGGGCTTACACACAAGCCCCTCTCTACCCTAGGGGTCCGACCATCTGCAACTCCACTCAAAAACCCGTCTCTGTGAAATTGCATTTGGTAGTTCATGTGCTACCGAATTATTTCCAAAATAAAAATGTTATTAAATCACTGTGCAGTTGCGTAGTAGTCACGTCTTGTGAGCCCAAAATCCAATTCGTTCCATTCGTTCCGGAAGTTTAACTCAAACAGGACGCTATTCTTGCAGAAGCCTATTGAAAATTTAAAGATTCGAGTAATCGAATTCTTAATTTGCAGCTTGGTTAGTTAAGAATTTTAGACGAGTAAGGCGAGTCTAAAGCCCGAATAGTTAAAAACTCTAGACGGGTATCACATTTTTGATGTTTAGAGAAAATGTTATACATTTTTTTAATATTCAATAAATCGAATGCATAAAAAAACTACGTTTATATCAAGCAATTGATATATTTTTTTATTTAGTAAAAATTATTCAAAAATGTAAATTCATAGATATAAGGTGACGGTGTAAGTTGGACCTTTTAGTGTTTGCTCGATTTGTCAAACTCCATACACGCCAATGCATCGCCTTGCGTGTTTTCGTTTGCATTTGTTCAAAGTAGTGACTGCTTTTTCGAATTACCTTGTTTTTTATTATTTTAAGGCCCATTATTATAACTTGCCTTTAGCTAAAGTTAGGATATTGTTGGAGCGATAAGTAGTTTTTCGCTATAATAATGAGGATAATGCTCATTGCTATAACTTGTCCTTATAGTAAGTGATGGTTAAAAGTGGTTTTTAGCTTACTTTTAATAACGAAAAACTATTTATCGCTCCAACAAAATCCTAACTTTAGCTAAAGGCAAGTTATAATAATGGGCCTAATTGTGTTTTAGAGAATCTCTATAAAACTTGAAGCGTCCAATAGACATCACTTACAACTTACGAAGACAATATTAGGGCCTGTTTCTATATCGACAAAGTTCGTTCTTCTTACAATTATATTTAATACAAAAACAAATTCAAAAATTTCGTTTCGAACGAATTCTTTCGTCATTAAGAAACCTGCAGTTAAAGTTTTTTATAGTCGCAATTTTTATTTGTATTTTTGTAATGATTTTTTTTTTAATATTTAGGGATACAAAAGTAATTTTAATTTTTATATTTATTTTCCCTTCGAAAATCCTATTTCACTTTTATTGTCTCATTTTGCGTCGCTTTATATTCTTATTAGTAATAATTTTTATTTTTTATTAATACTATTATAGAAAATAATTACTTAGAAAATCATTAAAATCAATTTAGTAATTTTACACCTTTTATTTTTTTTGCAGCTTTGAAAAACAACAGCTACAAAAATGGTTAAAACATTTCAATCTTATTTGCCGTCTACCAATCGGACGTACTCATGTGTTCACTGTCGAGCTCATTTAGCCTCACACGATGAGCTGATCTCAAAATCATTTCAGGGCAGTCAAGGGCCAGCTTATCTCTTTAATTCTGTCGTTAATGTGGCCTGTGGTCAGACAGAAGAAAGAGTGCTCCTTACAGGCCTGCATGCTGTGGCCGATATCTATTGTGAATGTTGTAAAACACCGTTGGGTTGGAAATACGAACATGCCTACGAATCGAGTCAAAAATATAAAGAAGGTAAATACATCATAGAATTAGCGCATATGATAAAGGAAAATGGCTGGGATTGAAGGAAGCAGTGTTAAAAGTTCGATTCATTAAAAATGAATGAATGAAAAACTACTACTACTGAGATACTGGGACGTGATAAATTTTTTACAAAACAGAAAAAAATATTTTATTTTTGTTGAGCTGGTCCGAAGAGAGAAGTAGTGGTTCGAAGTTTAGCTAATAATCTATTTAACAGCAATCCAAGATTAAAACAATATTTTAAACAGATACCTTAATATAATCAACACAAATCATGCATGTGACTTATTATAAGTCTGATCAACTGGAGAGGAGTAAAAGCACAAATGCATAATATGTTTTGGCCAGAACAAGAAGCGTTTGCAGAAAACTATGGCAAGAAGATGTTTGGTTAAAATGTGTGTGTGTATATGTATTGCCTTCAACTTTACGAGTGTATGTATGTGTAATTTATAAGTAGCAAATAATTTTAATGATTTATGAAGAAAAAAAACTCTTAGTTAATTTTTTTATTAATAATGAATGGAGCATTAATAAATTGTAGTCTAGAATTACATCATTTAGAAAAACAATTTAATAACAATAACAACAACAATATCACCCACCTAAAAACATTACAAATCAAAGAAATACAACACACACACGCTCATTTAAAATATTTCTTGTTTCACGGTATTTGTTTAAAATTTTAAACTTTTTGCCTCTAAATCTGCCCTTTTTCAACACAATGTTTTCAAAATATATAAAAACGAAAATTGAAAAACATACCGGACCAAAGGCACTTGTATATAAAAAATTTAAATATTTTTTATAATAAAAAGCGGAAAAATGCTTGTTTATAAAGCTTACGCTTTCTTTCGAAAATAGTTTATGAAAAATGCTTTAAATTAAAAATTATTAAGAAGTTGAAAATCTTTCTTTTCAAAATACACAATTTTTCACTTTTATATTTCCCTTAATACTCGTTTCAATTAGTTCCTTTAAAATATTTTACGTTAAATTTTAAAATTGATTTTTGGTAATAATTTATTTCTATTTTTGCAGAGTTGAATAGTTTTTACTTTTTTTGTTTAGGTATTTCGTGTACATAAATAACCTGCAATAAAACCTTTCAATTAGTTTTTTGTTTTTTAATTTCCTGATTATTGAGTTTATTTCAATAAAAGTCTAAACAATCAAATTTCTCTACGAATATTTGCTCAATTTAAAATATATAAAAACATTCCCGGATCGTTTAAAACTGTAACTGTAATATTTTTCTGATTTTAAGTCCAATTATTTATTGGCTTGGTTTGAAGAGCTGAAATAATTTTTATATACATACATATATCAAAGTAATTCGGTAATTGAATTTGTATTAGTTCCTGCTTTATTAAAGGTTGCAGTGCATGTGACAGTATTTTGTGCTCTCTTTTAGAGTTTCTGTGTTACTAAAGCGAAAAATAAGCAATTTAGAAACAATAATATCTCAATAATTATAGCTACTAATCTTGAATTTATTTCCCTTATTGGCTAAAGACTTTGTAAGCTAAAAAAAGTTAAAAGTTGGACCTAAACCTTTTTTTAGAAATCCTAGAAAAAACTACTAGTTGAAGAACTAGCTCGGGAAGGTATGCAGAGAACTATTGCTTGATCTAATTTGGCACTTCCAATGACTGTTTTTAATATTTAACCTCGGAATTTCTTTCACGGAATTTTCAGGGAGCTTTTTGCTCTTGTTTTATAGTTGTTTATTAGAAATTCCGATAATTGCGGGCAGCTAGTCCCACCAATTGACCATTTGTTGTAAATCTTTCATGTCGATTTTTGATTCAAAAAAAGTAGAATTTCTCAAATCATTTTTGAAGGCAATAATAGATAGTAAAACTATGTCGTAACAAATGAATTACTTCAAATTTTTTCTTTTCCTTCCAATTGTTTTATTTATGTTTTAAATTAATAATTATTAAATTAAAATATAATTTTATTTATTCTTAAAATGTTTTTAATTTTTACAATTAAAACGAAAAAAAAAAAAATATATTTTTGATCCAAACAGTGAACGAGTTGTAAATAGGAATCAAGTTATGGATAACTCCCTGCAATATAAGATTTCCATATTATAGCTAGAAGTGATTGTGGCTCTACTAGTTCCAAAGAGATTGTGAAATATGAAGATCTGCTTATTATATGCGTTCTATAAGTATTGTAGTTATTTTAAACTAAATATAAAACTGTTCCTAGTGCGCATTTTCTGAGTTCCTATACTTGAGAGTATAGGTATTGTTTGCATTTCAACACTAAAAATGAAATGAGTTTCTTGTGGTGTTTTTAACACAATCATACAATATGCTAGAATATGTTTCGGCACCACTGTTTTGAACGAAATTACGAAAAAAATTAAATCTTTAATTTCCAATAATTTTGTACCCTTAATAAATTGGGTCATTTTTTACTTGTTACTTTCGTGGTAGTTTTAGAAAAAATTCTATTGCAAGTAACTTTTTTCTATAAAGTATTTTGGAGTGCATTTTTAAGGCTGGTCCTTGACTACAAGTTACGATAGCAAAATTGGAAATTATAAAGCCTAGATGTGAAACAATGGCTAGGGTTACCGTGAGTAATTAATTGAGGTTGCAAGAAATTAAACTACTTTTAAACTGTTAACAATCTTCAAAAAAAAAAAAGGACAAAATCAAACAGAAAAATATTACAAATGAGTTTATTATTATTTTTTTTTGCAATAAACTCCCACCCAATCTCTCTGCCTCTATCTCTCACATTATCTTCATGTAAACAAATACAATCGATACATTTCAATACACTAACCAAAAAACCATTTTTTTTAAAACAAAGAACTAAGTAATTTATTTTAAAATATATCATGATAATAAAAAACTAAGGAATTAGTTAAAACAAATTTAAATGTATTAAAAAAAACAATAAATTATAAAAAATTTCAAAATAGTTATATCTTTTTATCAAATGTCAATAAATTAGAAAGCAGTTAGTTAAATATTTTCCTTAACAAATTATCTTAATGCAAGAAAAAAATGAAACTGGAGAAAATTACAAGTAAAAGTTGTACTTATTTTAGGAAAAAGCAAAAGCAACATCAAAGTATTTTTTTTTTAACAAAAAAGGCAGATAATATAAGAATGTGAAAATGCTTAAATTTAAAACTGCTTGTGATGCGGTTATCAAGATGAAAAAAGAAAAATTTAAAATAATGTGATCGGTTAAAAACTGAGAAAAACCACAGAAATATAATAAATATAATTAAAGTTTAAGGTTGAAAAGTATGTTAATGTAGCCTAAAATTATAAATCACGTGGCCAATAAAATTTATAAAAAAATAAGTTTTTTGATTATCAGGTTATAATGTTAAAACAAAAATGTAATTATTTTGTTAGCAAAACCAAACAAGGTTACAAGTTTAAAATATGTGATTTTATATTTTAGCTATGTAGCAGTAAAAGTTTTTTAAAAAATGTTCTGGATATTTAAATTTAAAATAAAATTGGAAATAAAATTTTTGAAATGTCTTACAATTATTGATTTTTAATTAGTTTTACGATTATCCTATAAGTTTGGAATGCTAAAATATTTATTTTTTAAAATTATTTTATATCTAGAACCAACTTTTTTTATATTAAAAAATGGCCCTTAAAAATAATTTTAATATTGTGACTCCACTTTATGAGCTCTACAGCCGGAAACATGTTTTGCAAAATAAAGATTTTGGCCTAAAAGAGTCAGTATAACAACTAATAACACATTTTTCTTGGTTTTAATAAATTTACTAATTTTTCGTAATAGGACAAAAAATGTCGAATCGATTTAAAAATGCCTGCATATTTTTTAATTTTATTTACTAGGAACATCGGTTTATTTTTACCATTTTTTAAAAGATCGAATTTCGAATTACTTCATTAATTGGGTTTTAAGTCTCAATTATTTTCCAAAACGAAATATTTTGATTTATATTTTGTGATTTCATTTGTTATTTAAAGGCTATCACTATCATACTCAGTCGTACGATCTGTCAAAAATAGCATGTGTGCTAAATAAGTATAATAGTGTGGATTAGAAATGCATATGTGTGACAGACGTTTTGACAGTTCTGCACGATTTGATAATCTTTTGAAAAAATTCATAAAATGGTATTATTCCATGCGATCGGAGTTGCAAAATCTTATTTTGTATAGTGTGACATCTACATCGCTATTTTGAAACGATTTTTTGAGTACGATAGTGAATCCTGGCATTAATTAAGCCGCCAATAAAGGTCATGATTTATGATAGTACGATCTGTCAAAAGTGGCATGTGTGCTCAAAATGTATGATAGTGTGGATTAGAAGTGTATGTGTGTGACAGACTTTTTGAATATATATTTTTTCTTAACCTTTGGAGTATTAAAAAACTTGGTGGCAAAAAGGAAAAGCTGCTTAAGTCGACTTAAGCTTTTAAGTTATGTTATCCTAAATACATAACTTATTTATTTGAATGTGTTTTTATGGAAATGTATAAATTTTCTGCATAAAAAACATTAATTTTAATAATAATAGTAGACTACTTTAATAAAAAAAGGAGACACTTTTCCTTTTGTTATTAAAGTGGTCTACTACAAAAATATATCAGCTGCAACTGTGCAATGTGCCTTTTAAGCAAACAATATTATCACCCTTGTTCTGTATTTCAAATACTAAAAATTTTATTCGAAGCTGGAATATTTCGAATTTTTAGCCAAATTATAAATTCACTAAAAATGTTTGTGGAATAAAAACAATATTTTTTTTAAACAAATTTAAAAAAAATTAATTTCTATAATTTTGAATATACATATAAAAGAGATTGCAGAATGAAGAACATCAAATCTTTATTTATATTTATATTAAAAAAAAACAAATAATTTAAAAATCTTAAATTGCTGCTTATTAAACTTTAAGCCTTGACTAGTAATTGCAATACATTAACTTAAAAAAGACATAAAAAATTAAAACCAAACAAAAAATAAAAAATTTAATAAAAAGCATTATAACTGCCAAGAACTTTAAAATGTTAAATGTTCGCAAATATTTTAGATTAAATTAAAACCAAAAATTGTTTAACATAAGCAAAAACAGTAATTAATACAAAAATTAAACATGTATGTAAAAAATCTATTTTAAAAGAAATCTGAAATAAAAACAGGAACTACAGCAATGAAACTCTAAATCTTGCAATTTGAATATATAACAATTATTGTTTTTTTTTTTTTTTTTGTTTAAATAAATTTACATTTTAACTTTCGTTGTTCTTGCTTAAAAAAAAAACCTAAAATAACACGAGCTTAACAAAAAATTAAATTAACCAGAAAATATATTAATTAACATGATATATTACAACAAAAACTGCTATCAAAATCTCAGTTTTTTTTTTCAACTTTAAATATAAATTAAAATGTTAACTCAGCAAAAGTAAAAAGTATTTTGTAAATGAAACAACAAATACAAGCAAATAACTTTATGAAATCTAAAACCTAACAGGCGTTTTGCTATTAAAATTGTAAAACTAAAAATTTCTACATAAATTAATAATAGTACATACTGCCCAAGGTGTAAAAACTAAAAAAAAAACAAAATTAATATCTGAATACATATGAAAAAGCGAAAATATTTTGTAATAAATTGCTTACATTAAAATAAAAGCAGTTTTTCAATACGAATCTAAAAATTTGTTCTGTTTACTGTTTTTGAAAATTTGCATTAGATAATGAAAACACTACAAAATGTTATATTGACTTAAAAAACACTTTTTTAAATTTTAATCATTTACACTGTAGTGCAGCTGTAAATTTTTTTTAAACCCAAGTCGAATACATTTACCAGGTAGTGGAGTTGGCGAATTTATTAATTTGCCGTGACAAGTCCTTTAAAAATGTTTATCTAAGAACAAATTCTTTGCAACTGCAATTGGTCATCAGAAAAGATTTTTTTTTAATAAGAAATTAATTGTACGTCTTTTATTTGCAATAAAATGATTAATTTATTTCCTGAATAAAATAAATATATTTACAAATTATTGCCAAAATCTATTCACAAATTTCAACCGAAAATTTTACTATTTTAATTTTAAAGCGTAGACTAACAATGTTTAAAATAAAAAAGTGTTTAAATAGTGTCTATTACTCATGGCGAATTAACACTAGATAGTTGTTGGTGCGAATTCAGGCATTTTCTCCATATCATGGCGAATCCTTAAAAGGTGATTGCAGTGGCTTATCATATCTTTGAAACCGCAATGTCAAAATCGATGTATAAAAAAATATAAACAATTATATATGGAGTTTGACACTTGCATAGGAAGCGAAAATGTCTGAATTCGCCCGTGCAATCAGCTAGTGTTAATTTCCCTTGTTCCATTAAAAAGGTTATGAATAA
Source organism: Phasia obesa (assembly GCA_949628195.1). Taxonomy (NCBI): domain Eukaryota; kingdom Metazoa; phylum Arthropoda; class Insecta; order Diptera; family Tachinidae; genus Phasia; species Phasia obesa. The sequence goes on from OX451218.1 coordinate 112,386,258, forward strand.
TAGACATTTAAATTAAAAACATATAATAAGCTTCTAAGCCACTGCAATCACCAGTTGTTTAACGGATTTGCTGTTACCTATTTGGTTCACAATTGTTCTTGTATGACAACCGTGGATGGGTAAATTTGAAAAAAAAAATATAACAATAAATAAATGTGATTAGTCTTATTTTTTCATTTATACGTAACTATAAAAAGGTCCTAAGACCTTTTAGACCTACTTTATATTAAAGATTTTTCTAATCAAATTTAAACAAATATTAGAACTTGCATATAAATAACGTTACGAAACAGGTAGAAACTGGCTAATGATTTTACCAGATAACATAGGCAGATTGCTTGGTTTATTGATATTATCTATTGTGACCATTACTTATCGCTACAGCCACCTTACAGCAATATAGCGAAAGCTACGTTGTAGATATATTTATTAAACAAAAAAATTTGATTATATATAGCTCTGATTTCAAAACATTCCTCATTTCTAAAGCAATTTCCATAAACAATATTTTATTACAATATCAAAACTAATTGTGAAACTTTAAATAATTAAAGCAAAGAAAAAAAGTAATTTTATATCCCTCAAAATTAATATGGTATTCTAGCATACAAAATACAGTTTCGTTTTATATTCATATTAAAAATAAATATATGTATATACATACCTACATATATATTAAACAAACGATTTCAAATTGCTATATCCTTTTTAAACATAGTTTAAGCAAATAACTTTATATGTATACTTATAAATTTAAATAACAAAATAATCTAAATTTTAAACTGAAATATAATTACAATTAAAATTAAAAACTTGACAGAAAAATATCTATTTTCTCTACGCTAAAAAAAAAACAAAATAAAAAAGAAAATTAATGAAATTCCCACAATATATAGATAAGATATATTTTAGTATTAAAGAAGAATCAACCAATAAATAAAAATTAAAGTGCAACCTACCAATCAACACAACCCACTTCATTGAAATCTCAAAGATTAAAATTACATTACAAACAAAATCGTCTAAAAAGAAACCATAAAATACATTAAATAAGATACATTCATTATTATTCTTAAATTTTACACGTGATTATATTTATACTTTTAAATTTTAGATCTTAATTATTTTTAATTTTAGATAATATTAAAATAAACATTTACATTGTACATCAATTATCTCATAAAAAAAATATTTACACTCTCTACATACATACAATAAAAATTAGTTAACGAATTGCATAAAATACATACATATAGACATAAGTTTTATGTTTATATTTTTCATGTCGAAAATCATTCATACACACAAACATACATTTAAAATATACCATAATAACTTTTATGGCAAAGTGATATAAATTATAATAAAAATTATAAAATAAATGAATAAAAACAATTTGAACCTTTTCTTGTTTTATTTAATAGGTGCCACGATTATTGTATAAACTTTTCTTTTAGATACTATTTTTGATTAAACATTTGTTTTTTTAATCCTCTTAATTTTGTGACTCGGTTGTTTTTGCTACACCTCGCAACGCTATATATAATATCTTTTTTACGCACTTAAAACATCCAGTTGAAAAGAATAATATAAACTATAATAACCGCCCTGTTGAAACCATATATCGTCACATTCATATCTTCCAATTTGGGCCATAAAAAGTTCGTTATCATCTCGCGATAGCGAACACCACTCACATTTTGGAAAAAATACGGCCCGATAATCTCGCCAACTTATAAACCACGCCAAACAGTCACTCTTTGTAGGTGCATTGGTTTCTCGACAATCACTCTTGGATTATCATTCGCCCAAATATGGCAATTGTTGTTTTATTTTTTATACTTCTTTATGTAGCGTAAATTGAGTAAATTTCAAGAGTCTGTCTATTACGTTAACAAGTAAGGACATATACGTTAAGTCACATTACTATCTGTTACTATTTGTTTCATAGCCGTCGAGGCAGTACACATTCTGTGAAAAGTTCAAGAGTCTAATTACATTTTTACCCTTTGGTTACGGAACCCAAAAAATAATAGTTTTTACAACCATCATTGACAGACATTATCAATCAAAATGTTTTGCAGTAAACTGTATCATTTCGTGTACATAAGCTGGAGTCTAATCACCGCATTCGATATCGAGTCAAATCTCTCGTAATTTTTCATTTTGGTATCATGGCACTCGATATCGAATAAACCGTTCTTTCTTGTTCACTTGTTATTAATTATTATTAATCTATTACAATTTGAAAAAATAACGATTCGATACATGTCGAATGTCATAATTAGCTTACTCGACTCTTATCGAATTTGTTATTCGATACGATAGTGATAGTTTACTCGATATCGAACGCGTGATTAGGCCCCTGGTTTTTTTTTTTTGATATTGATCATTTTATGTATGAATATGGAAATTTTTATGTTTATCAGGTTAGCAAATGATACACCATAAAGGCATTTTGTTTCCGGTGGTTGAACATTGTCAAATCATATTTTTAGGTTAAATGTTTAATTTTCGTTAATAACGTAAAAATATTGGTATTTTTTTAAAAACAGTTATAAATCGTGGACATAATTTTGTTTATGAGTTCCCAAGGAATCATTTTTCAACAATAAAAAATTATATTGTGCTAAAAGTCGTTTTTGACATTTTGCTACCTATATTAACAATATATTTTTTTTTGTATTACTTTTATAAATGCTTCATTATTTAAGTCAGTGTTATTTAAGAAGTAATAAAAACTCAAAACAAACGTTATATTTATCTTATCTAATTTTAATAACCCAAACGTTCCTCATCAAACGTTATCAGATGAGGAAAACATCAAATATCAAACCATAAAAAAGCACACAAATGCAATTGGTTTTAATTAATCTGTTTAAATTAAAAACTAAATAGAAAACAATGATATTCATATAATGAAAGCAAAACAGACTACGTGATTCTTAACACGTCTTTAAATTAATTATTCTTTCTATTTTGCTTCATTTTTTTTAACATTGATATTTGAATGGCATCTAGCCAGTTTTAGTTAATATAAAAAGTTGCTTAAAATCTGAAGATTCTTCCAAGTAACTTGTTAATAAATATTTCCTGTATATGGGAAGTGCCATTCCGACTTAAAATATCAAAATATATGTATTCTATTTTACTAACCAGACAGCTAGTAACATACTGTAAAAATTTCAGAAAGATCGGTACTGGTGTTGACAGTTTTATCTTTTTATGTGTGACCGTACAAATTAGAGTAAAATATGATGACGTTTAACTAAAAGTCTATTTTTATAAGTCCTATTTTTTATATGGCAAGTTTACTTGTGCAAGTTGTAAATATTTTGGAAGCGAGAGGAAAACAGACTTATTTTACTTTTGGGTAATTCCACGTCAAATCAACAAGGCACTCAAAATGACTACTTCAGATTTTATTGACACTTTTGTTATTTATATTCCTTGGCTCTCTGAATCCAAATATAATTAAAAAAAAAATTATCTCTTTTAGTTATTTAGCTATACAGTCATAAAAGTGGGAAAATATCGCTTTTTTGCATATGCGCTCGAGGATTAAATATATTCTTTTCTAAAATTTCTAAAAAATTAGAAGACACTATCCCAAAGATTTTTATAATAGTTTTTTTTTAATATAAGAAAAAAATTTATTAGAAATTTGTTTTTTTCATGATTGATATCAAATTAAAGAATATTGTTACGTTTTTACTTTACGTTGGGTTCTTTTAATTGCAAAATAAATACACACTGTTATTACTTTTACTGTAAGTCACTTTATTTACTTAACACCACTGTTCAAAAATACAGCAAACTGTTAAACACTCTTAAGATTCGACAACTTAACTCTTTGACTTTTAAATTAATACTGCCATACTACTCGCCAGCACGATTCATTTATATAGGTGATTTAAAAGCACCAGAATGTTCTATTGCAGACAGGTCTGACAGGTTCGATTGTTATTGCTCTTGTTTTCTGTTTGTGTGATTGTTTATTTCTTTATACCTGAAAGTGTGGCTATTTATTAACCGACTTCAAAAAAAGAAGGAGGTTATCAATTCGTCTGAATGTTGCTTTTTTTATGCTTGTGCCCGCAGAACTCAGTCATTTCTGAACCGATTTTAAAAATTTTTTCTTTATTAGAAAGGAAATGCTTACAGATTGGTCCCATTTTAAAAGAAGTTCAGAATTTTGAAAATTAAAGAGTGTCCCCATACAACATACGTGTTTTTTACGTGTATTATGAACCGTAAAGGGCACCCTTTTAAAATTTAAAAAAACTGCTTTTTACTATAGCTGCCAATAACAGAAATTAATAAAAAAATAAACTTAAAAATTAAAGGGTGTCCCCATATGTGACGTCAATTTTAATATATGAACCATTGTAGACAATCACTTGAAAATTTGACAGAATGTCCTATATTTATAATCAGAAGTTAAATATTTATAATTAGAAGTTAAAGGGTGTCCCAATAGTTGATGTAATTTGATGTATATTGCAAAACTTTTGAACCGTAACAGAGAGACGGTTGAAATTTACAAACAACCTGTATATCTAAGTCCTTTATAACATCAAGTATATAATTTAAATTTGGAAACTAAAGGGTGTCCCCCTAATTGATATAATTTTACCTATCTAGCCCTATCTTTTGAACCGTTATAGACAAAAACGTGAAAATTAGACAGAATCTCCACTACTATGTCCCGTATAACCCTTATAAATATTTAAAATTTTAAAGGGTGTCTCAATAGCTGATGTAAATTTATGCATGTGGCCAAACTTTTGAACCGTTTTAGACAGACATTTGAAATTTACAAAGAATATGTCCTTTAAAATAAGTGTTTAATTTAAAATTGCACATTAAAGGGTGTCCCCTAGGTGATATTGCTTAAGCTATATGGCCATATCTTTGGAACCGTTACACATGTTTTGTAGTCGGTTTTTTTTTGCAAGAATTATTATTTCTTTATACTTGTATGTTTGGCTATTTATTACTTTATACCTGTATGTGTGGCTGTTTATTTGTTTATGCTTGTATTTATGTATGTGGCTGTGTATTTAACAGAAGAGTGTTTATTTAATCTGTGTGTGTGTGTATGCGTAAATGCGAATGTTTGTATGAGGCGTTTCTTTCTTCCATCACTGTAAGAAAATAAAACATTAATGTTGTTGTTGTTGTTCGAGAGTATTGTTGTTCAGAGCTTATAATGAATATATTCTTCTTTCGTAACAATATATTTAATCCTCGAGCTCATATGCAAAACAGGGCACAGAAGGGTATTTTACCAATCTAGCCGGACATTAGGCAAGAAATTAATTTTGAGAAATGTAAAAATTTAAGTAAGCAGCTCGACAGACAACAAAATACTGCATCGTATAGTGAATTTTCAAGGCTTTTGCTTGAGATTTGTCGTTTTGGGACACTGTTAAAACCAGGAAAGTTGAGTAAATCGCATACGTTTTTATTGACTTTAAACGATTTTGAGAGGTTTGCAATATATTTTTTGGTGGCTAAACGAATAAAGATATTGTATTCATTTTTTTTTTCTGTGGAAGGGTTTATTAGTAGCTAGTTATGTTGTTTTAAATTTTAATGATACAAAATTTCGTTCAAAATTAAAAAAAGGTTTTTTTTTGTAAAATTTTTTGTCAAAAAAAAAAAAAAAATTAAAAGCTTTTTAAGAGTGATCTCCATCGCGATCCTAAAAATGTTATATATCACTATAAAATTTGCGATCTTAACTTTTATACTGTAGAAAAAAACTTTGCGCATATTTGCGCCATTTTTTTTGCGATTTTTTAAAAATTACACCTTATCTTAGATAGGTAAATACGAGTAAGAAACCCTTGTATATTCATAAAATGTTTTGGTTTTTAATAACTGAAGGTAGATGTTTTTTATTTAAATCATTGTATCTAACACTGTTATTACCTGTAAAAAGCGAGCAAAAGCGTAAAACAGTAATTTTACCCACCCCCATAGTTTACATATATACATACATACCTGTGCAGCTGCGTTGTAAATGACGTTATTCCTGGATTTTAATACATGGTGCAACTGTTATGAATGAGGCATTGTTGCCTATTGGGCTGTTATCAGAAGAAGCGGTTGAGGCATGAAACAAGCATTTCCGGCTTTGCAGGCAGAATTTTGTTTTCAAGTGTTCAGTGTAACTTAGATATTATTAATAGGCTTTTGCAAAGTTCTGACCCACTAACTACTAGTATAACAAGCACGAAAGAAGCAATTTCTTTCATGCTACCACCAGCACTTAACGCTGAAGAGGATTCAGATTCGGAAGAGGTCTTTGAAGAATCAGACGAACAAGAACCATGGCGCTCATCATCATTTTAGTGCAAAGGAGAAGTTATTTTAAATAAATTAATTGTTATAATTTTAAAATAATATTTATCGTTACAATCATAAATAAGTTATAACTATGAATAAATTAATTATTTTCCGATAAATAAAATACTATAAAGTAACAAATTACAAAAATATTTTTTTAATAATATTCTTGTGAGGCGGGGATTGGTTAGGCATTGGAAAGCTTAAAAATGAATGTTTTTAGGAAATTGGCAAAAAAAATAACAAAAAAAAAATTTTTTTTCACAGGGACGTTTTGGGCGTGGGATTGGAGGAATACCTCCCCCTGCCCATAAAAATAAATTTTTATTGTTTTAAGAAGTATAAAATCTATTTCTTTGAATAATTGCATTATTTTTTCAAATAATATTTTATTTAACCGCCCACAAAAGGGGCGGGGCTAAAAATGGCATTTAAGAATCTCTTGAGTCCAACTTTGAGTTTTTGAACATTCTTTGACCTTAAAAGTTGTAATTGCTAAACAAAATGACGGGAAAATTAAAAAAAAACTTGCATTTTTCAGAGGTAGGATTAGTTCTTCCAAGGGGAACTTTTTTCTCCTTGGTCCGATTTTTCATATTTTCTTGCTTTGACAGCCTATGACCATAACAGAAGTTTCATTAACCTAGGGGCACTCAGTACATTTTTAGAGCCAATATAAGCTAAAATAAAAAGTAATGTCCGGCTAGATTGGCAAAATACCCCTATGTGCAGCGGTATTTTCCTATAACTGTATTGATAAAAAACTGTAAGAGCTAGAATTTTTTTAAAATTATATTTGGCTTCAGAAAGTTAAAAAAAATATATCAACAACTACAATTTCAATAAAATCGGAAGTGGCAAATTTGAAAACAATTTTTTTTGGTTGATTTGACATGGAATTACCCTTTTCTTTTCTCTCACACTAAACTTCAAACTTGCACAAGAAAACATGCACTTTAAAAGAAGGTTAACACTACATATATAACCTTTTTTTTTTTAAGCAATATTTGTTATGCAGAACAGTGCTAGTAATTAAAAATTTAATTTAAATACAAAAATAGTAAAAATAAAGGAACTCCTGCTTTGCTCTTTTATAGCAAAATCTTTTTAATTCGAAAAAACTAAATCTCACTACACACAATTTAGAGAAAAAGAGAAAATTCGGGTAATAGACAAATCTGTATAAATAACAGATTTAATTGTTATCCAATAATAGTAAATTTTTAACTAAACTATGTGACAGATCAATAAACAAAATTAATTGGTTAAGCAATTAGCAGTTAATCGTTTCAATATCCCACATTTGTCTACTTCACATACAAACTTATACAAATAAGTACATATGTATGTATGTATGTATGTATGTATGTATGTATGTATGTATGTATGTATGTATGTATGTATGTATGTATGTATGTATGTATGTATGTATGTATGTATGTATGTATGTATGTATGAATGTATGTATGTATGAATGTATGTATGTATGTACATATCTGCGTACATACATAGATCTTTATTATTACAGTTGAATTTAGTTTATTTTAAATTGTTGTTTTGTTTGTTGGTTTTTTTTTATTATTTTAACAAACAATAAAAAATATTAAATACGAACTATAGCAGACGTTAAATAAACATTGAGTTCTTTTTTATATTTAAAACTTGACTTTTATATTTATTTTTTCCTCTACAACTATTATCATTTATGATTTTTATTAGAAGTGTTCTTTTAAAATCCCGACGCATTGTATTTTTTTTTTTTGAAGTTTTTTTTTTAGCTGCATGAGAACTATCGATAGCAATGGTTTGACAGCTGATAATGTCAAACTGTGATGACATTTCTGTTCAGTAAAGTTCTTTAAGTTTTTGATTCTTTTAACGCCAGAACAGCGCTTTCAAATTGTCAAAATTTACTTAAATAAAACTAAATAACTCTGTTCGCGAAGTTCTTAGAGCACTTTTAGTTCAGTGATAAAGCTAATTTCTGGTTAAATGGTCACCTCGAAAAACAAAATTGACGTATTTGGAGCGAAAACAATCCTCAAGCCGTTAATGAATCATCATTGCATCCATTAAAATTGACTGTTTGGTGTGGTTTACACGCTGCACAGTGTCGTGACTTCATATAACGAGTGGCCATAAAAAGAACAATTTATTGTAAAGAGCTGAAATTTGGCACATATATTTAGGTTGGCAAAACGTAACAAAATTTTAAATTTTAAAATATTCGAAGCAAGGATTCGTCTCCTTCCCGTATATCCTGAAATTTATAAGTGTTATAAGTGTTAGAAAAATTGCTAACTGTATGAAATTTTTTTTATAGTAATTGGATGTGATATTTTTATTGATTTGACTAAATTTGATTCGATTCAGATAAGGCCCACGTTAGGCTAAAAAATATATTTTTACAAAAAATTAAAAGTTAAATAAAATTTTTTTAATTAATTTCGAAGACAAGACACTCATATTTTTTCAATTAGATGAATGGACGCTATCACCTTAAATATATCCTTGAACTTAAGTATATACATATTTTTTGCCTATTTTTTCGGGTCCATCGAAGCTGACTCTTTTTTTTTAAGTACATATTTTGGCTAAAAACTTTACAATTTTTTTTACAGTGTTGTTATAAATATTTGAATTTTAGGATTTTTACATTGTTTCTGCTACATTTCTGAATAAAACAAATATAATTGCATGCATTTTTATTGAAAAATGAATTCTTGATATTTATTTTTCCAAACTCATTTTTTGTTACTTAAAAATTGTGAAAAAATTATCAAAATAATTCCTATTTTAAAGCCGTGTAACTTGTTATAGGTATAACGGACATAAAAAACCAAACCACCTCTGGAATCGTGGGCTTTCATCCCATATATATTTTATTGATAAATTTGAAAGTTTTTTTTTTTGATTTTTTTCCACTAGAAAGTTTACTTTGCTACACTAAAAAATAACAATAATTTAAATTGGCGCACTTAAGCGCAGCTAAATTTTTGTTTTTATAAATTAACATACTTTTTGTTATAAAATGAAAGAAAAAATATCCCGGTAATACTTGAAAAATTTTTTTCTTCACTATTATATGTTTGCTTATCACAACAAGTTTTATATTGTTTTTACGGTTCCGTACACAAAGTGGAAAAACGAAACCCTATTGTTTTCGCTACAATGTCTGTCCGTCTGTCCGTCTGTCAGCGCCTTTTATCTCTGGAACCGTAATAGGTAGACTCTTGAAATTTTCACAGATGATGTATAGTTGTTGCCGCTATAGCAACAAATACTAAAACTTATAGGGTGTTCCAATAGAGAGGTGTTATTTACGAAAATGTGTTTATTTCTTGAATTGTAGGAGGGATACACCTGAAATTTACAAACAGTTATTAAAACTTAGTTCACTATATAAACAAGTATAAAAAAATAAAACTAAAAATTAAAGGGTGTTCCGATAGTGGTGTGAAATGCATGTATAAGGCATAAGTTTTGAACCATAATAGGTAGACTCTTGAAATTTTCACAGAAGGTGTATAGCGATGGCCGCTATAACAACAAAAATTATAACTTATAGGGTGTTCCGATAGAGAGGTGTTATTCACGAATATGTGTTTATTTCTTGAACTGTAGGAGTCATACACTAAAAATTTACAAACTGTAATAAAAACGTAGTTCGCCTTATATACAAGTCTAAAAAATAAACCTAAAAATTAAAGGGTGTTCCGATAGTGGAGTTATTTTCATTTATAAGGCCTAAGTTTTGAATCATAATAGGTAGGATCTTGAAATTTTTACAGAAGGTGTATAATTTTAGTCGCTATACCAACAAATAATAAAATTTATAAGGTGTTCCGATAGAAAGGTGTTATTCACAAATATGTGTTTATTTCTTGAGCTGTAGGAGGCATACACTAAAAATATGTAAGCAGTAATTAAAACTTAGTTCGCTATATAAACAAGTATAAAAAAATAAACCTAAAAATTAAAGGGTGTTCCGATAGTAGTGTGATTTGCATGTATATGGCCTAAGTTTTGAACCGTAATAGGCAGGCGCTTGAAATTTTCACAGAAAGTATATAACTGTGACCGCTATACTAGCAAATACTAAAACTTAACTAACTTATAGGTAGACTCTTGAAATTTTGTACAGAAGATGTGTTGCCACGGCCGATATGACAATTACTAAAAATTAAAGGGTGTTCCGACAGTGACATGTTTTTCACTTATAATGACTTATTTTTTAATCGCAATAAGTAGACTCTTAATATATTTATAGAAAGGAAGTTGCCATGGCCACTATAATGAATAATAAAATTAAAGGGTGTTCCGACAGTGACAAGATTTTATAAACCGTAATAGATACCCTCTTGAAATGTTTACAGTAGATGTGTTATTTCGGCCGCTATAACAAATACTTAAAATTGAAGTGTGTCCATTAGTAACGTGTTTTTCACGAATATTACCTTATTTTTTTAACCGCAATAGGTAGGCTCCTGATATTTTAATAGAAAGTGTATTACCATGGCCGCTATAAAATCAATTACATATTAAAATTTGAAGGGTGTTTTAATTATGAAGCAATTTTCGCGAATATTACTTTAATTTTAAAATTTAAGGATGTCCCATAAGATATAAAGAAATAAACAACTGGGATTTCTAAATTATACTGAACATAGTACGGAACCCTACGTGTGTGAGTGTAACTCGCACTTGACTAATTTATTTTAATATCATTCTTATAATGATGCATACACTGTTATTGACATATGTAATTTAAAATACCGTTTATATAATTAAAATATAATACAACAACTAATCTAGTACAAATTTGGTTTATTTGCCTACTAAATTCAATTATTTAACCCTACGAAGTACATGCTCATTTTTATTCCTTTTTAGGGTTCCGTACACAAAGTGTAAACACGTAACCCTATTGTTTTCGCTACAATGTCTGTCCGTCTATCAGCGGAAATAAATGTAGCTATCCAGAAAATGCATTATTTTCTGCTAGTCTAATAATAAAATTTTCTCATTTTTTCTTTAAAATTAAACACCTAATTTTTTAATTAATATTCTTTGAACTTAGAGAGATTATAAAAAACTTTAGCCCAACTTCAAAAATTCATTTGTATGTTAATAGATATAGTTCGACTAATTAAAATTTAAAAAATTTCAAATATTCATATTTATAAAAAATAAAATATATGTGGGAATTTTTGGCTAAATTCCTTTATTTTTAAATAAAACTTTAGGTTTTTGTATTTTTTTAAGTTATTTTCCAAAAGTTTTAGTTTATTTTATTTATATTTTTACATTTTAAGATTATTAGATTTAAGTTATTTAATAAGTTTAAATTAATTAGTTTTACATATATATTTTAAGTTTAGAATTAATTATTTATTTTACGCTCACTAAAGCTCACTGAACTTCTTTCGACTCTGTCTCCTTTCGAACTCTGATCAAAACTGTCCTCTAATCGGTTTTTTTCTTCTATTGTCAAATGTTTTTTATGTTTTTCGTCAAAGCTTGCTATGAGTTTTTGTGTGTGTGTTAGTGACTTTTTATGTGAGTTCTGTATGAATGTTTCATGGCCTACTAATTATTTCAGAGCCTACTATGTGTTTTTGTGTGTGTGTTAGTGACTTTTATGTTTTGTTCATTAGTGTGTTAGGTATGAATGTTTCATGGCCTACTACTTGCCATGCGTATTATATTTAAAGTAGGTAGTCCGTCTGAGCAGTCACTTGACTACTACATCCTACATATATTTGAAATCTGTTTTAGAACAAATTTTCAAAACAAAAGTTGTTCTAAAATACATATGAAATAAATTTTATTTTTTATAAATATGGGGATATATCTTTATTATTAACATTCTTTGAAAAGTGTTAAAATTTTATAAAGTTTTGCATGTTTCAAAGTCATGGAACTGATAAAAGAAATTACAGGTGATTTACTTCTGTTCAATACAAACAGCTCAGATAAAGCTGCGCAACAAAAAAATTACTGAGATATTGAGCTTAATGTGTGACCTAATTCAGCAAATTAAAAAAAAAGAACTATGATTACGAATTGTAGTTGCGGATTAAAGAGCAGTATTATCGTTATTTCTTTAATAAATGAAATTTTTATATAAATGAATTTTTATACAGTTTTAATATATATACACATATGTATGTATATATAAATATATATACATATATATACATACATACATACATATATTTAAACCGTAGGGGATCTACAAACCTTGACTATTAATGATTTTTTAGTAATTTTCTATGTAAAAATGCAAAAATGTGTTCATGCACATTAGATATGTATTTATAAACATTATTGCGCTACTTTTTAAGATCACGCGTAAATTAAAAAAAAAAACTTAACATATGAGCTATAAATATACTTTTTATTAAAAAAAATATGTCCGAGGTACTCAACTTTGGATGTTTTTGACATTTTCAATTTTGAATTAAGTTTTAAAAAACTGAATGCGTCCGCATTTCAAAGGAACAGTGCTTTGTTCATTGTACATTGTTGGCCCTTTTTGCTAAATTTGCATACATACATACAACCAAATATAAATAACATATAATTACATGACTGATTGACTGACTTCTCATATGTATACTCATGCGTATGCATGTTAGAATTAAGAGTCAATAATTAAAAAAAAAAAAAAAAATTAAATAAAAATAAACCTTTTAGTAGGTCAAAAATAAAATATAATAAAAAAGTAAAAATGCAATTAATAGTGGCAAACAAAAAAAAAAAAACAACAACGAGAATTACATTTTTGTTATCAAAACTGACGAGTTAAGCTCTTGTTAACACAGCATGTTACAAATCGTTTCTATATGCACATACATATGTACATATGTATGTACATACATATGTTTGTAAACCATTTGTCAATAGGATTTAAATTTACTCAACATATGGGACATTTCCCGTCAAATAGGGCAATTTGTTTTTTATTTTGTTTTTAATTTGTTGCTCATAACTTCCAAGCAAAATACCAAAAGTAATACAATATTTTTTAGAAGTTTTATTGCTTATGAAATGTTGGCTTTTTAATATGTGAATTAGGGGGACAAATGTGATACATATTTAAGTTAGTGCCTGGTGTGTTGCCTTAACTTGATAATGTCCTCGTTGCGCATAACTATAAAACAAGTAGAAATTTAATAACGTTTCTGGATATAAACCATGATCATTACCCTTGTTTAGGAGTTGCGGACTATCTAAACTCCTGACATGCTATTGGTGCCTCTGTTGAAGTGCAAGAGTATACCAAACTAAACCTTTCTGCATTTAAAAGCCAAACCACAGTCACCATATTAATCTTCAAAGGGCCTCTCCAATAACCGATCGCAGATATTTGACAAAATCTCGTGGTATCGTTTGGACGCTAGTCAGACCTTAAAGGTTCTTATCGTATAGTTTCACGCCCCTGCTAGCCTCGAGGTCTAGTATTCCATATACCCCAGAAGAATTGGCATCAAAGAGACAAGAATGGCCCTGGAGCATTATTTTTGTCTTTAATTTCAAAATGTAAGCGAATCGATGGTCAGATATATGTATATTTTAATTTTAATACGTCAACTTTCCAAATTATTTTATGAAAATATAGAGATTCATTTTGATTAATAAAAAGTACGGTAAATGCATTTTTTGGACTCCAACCTAGTTGGAGTCAAAAACGCCCACAAACTATATTATCTTTAAATTCTTTAATATAATTCATTAATTGGTGGAAATTAACAGATTGTTTTATTTAAATATATGAATAACAAAAAATATGTGTGAATTAACTTACGCGAAATCGGAAGTGGCTCAATTTTTATTTAATATGTTTTGAAGTTTTATATAATGCATTTATTAGGCATATGGTAATCGGCAAAGTAAGTCATTATGTGGCAGGTACTTCTTATGGTAATGACAAATTTTTTCCATATAATTTTGTCCAATTACTATACGTACCATTGTAGACTAAAACATAACAAAACTATAAAAGAAAAAAATAAAAAAAAAGAAGTAAAAGTGCTATATTTGGTCATGCCGAATCTTATATACCCTTCACCATAGTAATGTTTAATATATTCGAATTTTACTTTTATGATTTGCAACTTCATTATTACAATCATAATATAAATATTAACAAACTATGTAATGATTGTTATATTAGAAACAATTCCTTAACAATAATATTAGAACCTAGTTTATTCCGTAATAAAAAGAAAAAGTTTATGTTAGACAAAAAAAAAAATTGTAATTTTTGATCGGAATACAAATTTTTGGTAAGGTTATAAATTTTTTGGTAACATTTGAGCTAAAATATGATTTTTTGGTGGAACTTACATCTTTAGGCGAATTAAATTATTAATAGTTTTTTATTAATTAAATTTAATTTTAAATTTTCTTAATAGTTTCCTTTGGAATAACAATTTATTGCTAAAATTTAAATTTTTTGGTCATTTTTGGGTGAAAATATGATTTTTTGGCGAAACGTTTATCTTTTTAGGTTTTCTTTGTGAATTTTTGGTTTTTGATCAAATTTAAATTTTAAAACATTTTTTTTTTAAATTTAAATTCTTTGATAATTGTTGGCTGAAAATATGATTTCTTGACGAAACTTGGCTCTTTTAGCGAACTAGTAAATTAGTTTTTCTTTGCAAATTTCTGGTTTTTGATCAAATTTTTTGATAAAATTTTAATTCTTTGGAAATTTTTGAGTGAAAATATGATTTTTTGGCTAAACGTGGGTCTTTTAGCGAACTTGCAAATTAGTTTTTGTTTTTTTTATTTTTTTTAGCGCATTTTCGGTTTTTAATAAAATTTAAATTTCAGATCGAAATAAAAATTTGTTTGGTAAAATTTTAATTCTTTGGTAATTTTTGAGTGAAATATGATTTTTTGGTGAAACTTCGATCTTTAAACGAACTTTTAAATTAATTTTCGTTTTATTTTTTTTTTTTGAATTTTCGGGTTTTAATCAAATTTAAAATTTTTATCGGAATAAAGTTTTTTTGTAATATTTCAATTGAAGGTGAAATTTTAATTGTTTAGTGAAATTTTGATTCTTCAATAATCTAGATTTTTTTGAATTTTCGGTTTTCATTATAACCAAGCAAAAACAATAATAAGGAACAACGAGGCTCTCGTTTTTTTCACTTAATTACAATAGCGAAATTTTCGAAACTATGCCTGAGAGATAATTGGGCTTAAATTATTTATAATTGTTGGTTGGTTGATTTCAACCCTAACACATACGGACTGACGGGCATTGCTAAATCGACTTCCTTATGTGTAAGGATTCAGAATATACATACTTTATGGGTCAGAAATTAATATTGAAGAAATTACACACGGAATGAGAAACTTGTATACATATACCCTTTCCACCCACCTGTAGTGAAGGATATAAAAAAATTTTTTATTTTTATTTAATAAAATTGAGAAAATTAAAAAAGTAATTTTTTTAACTACTTCAGTTGGCATGGAATGCCTCATATGAATGTATGTATATTATAATTGCTTATTTTACTGTTCGAATAGGAATGGGATTTGAAAATATAAAAAAATGAGTAAAGGATTTAAATGACAAATTTATTTAATTAATAATTTTTGTGCTTACGCGACAAAAATTCCCAACCCGACGTTTAAAGAATTGTTCGAGTTTAATTTTTAAAAAGTTATGCTTCTAAGAGGATTATGCATCAACACTAAAATAGAAAAAAAAAAAAATTATAAGTTAAAACTTAAATTAAGAAACCCCTTTAAAACTAAAAAGTGACTTGTATGAAGTAAATACTTATTAAGTTTATCACAAAATCTTGATTGAAACTTCATATATATATAAATAAAACCAAATGTCGTTCGTAAGTAAGAACGACACCGAAATTTTTAAACTTTGCACAAGTAACACTCATACTAATGTGCATAGTCTACCAAATCGCAGACTGCATTGGTACAGTAGGCGTTGTACCTCCCATACAATGTAAAATCTGTTATAGGTAGAGTCTTGAAGCTTTGTACAAGTACCCGCAGACTAATGTGCTCAGTCTAACAAAACACAGACTGAATTCGGACGGTGGGCGTGGTACTTCCCATACAAAGTGAAAAAATTTTTATAGCGTACCCAGAGAACTACAATATGTAGAGTCTTGCAACTTTACACAAGCAACCCTCATACTTATATTCATAATCTAGCAAGATATAGACTAAATTAGGATAGAGGTACCTCCCATACGAGGTAAAAATTATTAACGTGCTAATACGCATAGTCTACCAAAAAAAAAAAAAAAACAGATTGGGTCGGAACAATGGTCGTCGAACCTTGCATTTTACTTTTACTTAACTTCAAGTGTTTATTGTATTTTGTTGGGGATGGGTGTAGCGAAGCGCACAGGGGATAGCTAGTAGGGAGTGGAAGTACTTAAGCAAAGTGTGGAAGTGGCGAACGTAATTTTAGCAAATATTCATAAAGTTAAACTAGCTTCTACTCGATATAAATAAGATAAATCTATACGAAATTGTCATAATATTGGATTAAACTTGCACTCCCTTTTGTAAAATGATTCAACTTTTCGAAATGGGCCATTCTATCCAAAATGAAGAAAGTTGCACACAAAATATAGGCATAAATTGGCAACGCATAGGCATATAGGCATAAATTGAAAACGGCCGTTATTCTTACAGTGGTCTGTGTTATATTCTAGTTCTCTTTATATAGGTTAATTAATAATTACTCCAAGCTTAAACGCGAAAACGTAGATACGCATAAAATTTCAAGACGCTATCTAATTTAGTTACTATCGTGTTCCTAAAGAACTGTAATAGTAATGTTTACTGTGTATGGGAGATACCATGCCTACTGTTCCAAACTTATTTAAAAAATCATGGTTCAGTTTTATAAACTCGTCGGGCGTTACGTGCATTTTAGAGCGGTTAATTCAAGAAATAAACATAACATTTAAGATAATATCTTTAAAAATTATTTTTTTTAAATGGCAGTACATGCTAAATTGTGTCACATACTAGAGAACATGTAAAGCATATTTGTTTGCTTAAATTAAATCAAATATCCTAACTAGGATTGACTATTTATGTGTATGTTTTAAAATAAAATTTTAATTTTTTATATCTAAAGTTTAAATATTTATAGCTTTTTCAATCAGTTGGTCGAAGTATAAAGGGCATTTAGATACTTAACTATATGTCAACATTTATATGTACATATGTCTGTGTTAACCGCACTAAGTTATAGTTTACATTGTACACATATTGTTAACAGTAAAACCTGCCACTCATGTGGTAAAAAATCCTTTTGCATATAAAAACATATGTAGAACAAAACTATTTTATTCGCATTCATTTGTTGCGGTTTAAAACTAGAAATATTTTATAAATCTTAGTTATAAAGGGTGTTTTTATTCATAATTAAAATTGTTACATAATTTGATTGAAAGATTGGGTGTATTAGAAAAATAACTTTTTGCCATTAATGATTCAAAATAATTTCGAGCATATGAGTACCGCGGCTGGCTCGGATGTAGCGCATTCTGGTAGTTTAATTCAGTTCCGTTTTTTCAATCATTAAATGTAGACCAATAATTTAACCGATTCATTGATTTTTGTCATTTCAATAGTGGTAATTTTTCTTCGGGATTTAAATAAGAGGATTTAAATAAACAATCACTGACTGAAATATTTAAGATACATTTTTTACAACAGTTTAGGAGTTTAGTTCAATTTGTATATGTAATAATTTTATAAATATTAAATTAAAGAAAAAATTTAATTTTTTGGTTACGTAGTTCTTTGGTAATATCTTGGTCGTTTTGATTTCAGTATCTGATATCAATTCTACTTTGAGGAGTTGTACTCTGAACTTCTTTGAGTACTGATGTTAATTCAATTTTAGAAAAAAGCACTTTAACACCTCGTGCTCTAAGTCCCTTAATTAAACCCAAAGTAACCCAAAACGAGCACAAATGTAGTAGAGAAAAAAGTGAAACTTATTTATTTACTAGCTATCCCCGGTGCGCTTCGCTACACCCATCCACGAAAAATTCTATAAACATTTGGAAGAAAAGTATGACCAACCTTTAAGTTTAAAACGCACGCTATTCTCACATCGAAAGTTTTGTAGTTTATATGCAAGGTACGACGCCTACTGTTTTCATCCAATCTATTTTTTGCTAGACTATACGTATTAACACGATGATAATTTTTTACATTGTATGGGAGGTACCACGCCCACTATTCCAATTCAGCCTGTGTTAAGCTTGTCTATGTACGCTAATATGGGGGTTACTGGTGCGAAATTCTAAGGTGCTACCTAATACAGTTCTCAAGATACAGGATAATATTTTTTCACTTTATGTGGGAGGTAGCACGCCCATTATTCCAATCTAGTCTATCTTTCTCTATACTATGTATGTTTATATAGAGGTTACTGTTACTGTTACTGTTACTGTTACTGTTACTGTTACTGTTACTGTTACTGTTACTGTTACTGTTACTGTTACTGTTACTGTTACTGTTACTGTTACTGTTACTGTTACTGTTACTGTTACTGTTACTGTTACTGTTACTGTTACTGTTACTGTTACTGTTACTGTTACTGTTACTGTTACCAAGTTATACAATGATAAATATTTACTTTGTATAGGAGGTGCCATGCCCACGTCAAATATAAAAAAATATGTACCTTATTTTACCAAACGTAGATATACGTCACAAACTGTGAAAATTTAGAAAGATCGGCTCACTCTTGTAGGCAGCTATAGCTTTCCGAGAAACAAACAAACAAACACATTAAATATATATATATAGATTTATTTCAAAATAAACATCTTTATAACATATATGCAGAGGGCTGGAACACTGCAAACAAATAGGCTTTCAGCAAGGGAATATATGACATAGCTTTCCACCACTAGCTGTTTCAGGCTGAATTTTTGGAGGTTGAGGCTCAGGTCTTTTCCAAAAACTCGACTGATTGTCATGCGCAAAACAGTTGATACGTATTACATTCAGTAATCTATAAAAAAATGCCATTGGTCAAAGGCCAATTTTGCGACTGCACAATTATACCGAGCACTTCATATATTGTAGTTCTCATCAACGCCGCTCTTAGTGTGATTAATCTACAATTTTTATTGGTTTGCCTGAATCAGGGCTGGGTTCTCGAAAAAAATATTTGGAGTAACGGTAAAAATAAATGAATTCTCCAATGCCACTGCCAGTTAAATGGATTTACCTTTGTAAAAGCTCTGAGCTTACAGTAGCAATAAATTAAATGCCATTAAGGAGTAGCTAATCTACCACTAAGTAAACTTTAATTTTAAAATTAAGGTTATTCGGACAATAAAAACGAAATTAAATTATTTAATTGCCCTAAATTATTTTCTAAAATAAATATAAAATATGAATATGTATTGAACACCCGTGCCCTTATGCAAAATAAATAAAGTCTACTTGAAGAGCACTTTAAGACAGCATTTTTATATAAAATTTGAAATAAAGTAAACTTGAAGTAGACTTTAATTCTTTTGTAAAAGGACAAAATTATAATATTGAAAATAAATAAAGTTCTTTATATGTTTAATGACTTTAATAACATGAAAATAAAAACTTATGCTCCAAATATAACTTTAAAACTACACATTTTTATGTGTTTTTTAATACTCAAACGAGGATAGATTTATTTAGTATAGCATTTAAACACACATGCGTTTTCTTTATTCTGCGATTAAACTTTAAATTCCATACAAATTAAATAAAGGGAGCAAAAGAATTTTAAATTAAATTCCAAACCATCCAAGCAGTCATCACTTTAAAACATTTTTAATCAATTAAAAATGTAAATACAATTTTCAACTGATTCAACAAACAAACTTTGAGCAAAAATTCCACAAAATGCGTCTTAAAATATAAATGTCGGCTGTTACATTAAAAGCACTACTTGCAAAATTCAAAACGGATGTGGAAACACAAGTCGTAAACGCACTCCCACGCAAACACTTTCTAATAGTCAATATCAAACGCTTTCAAAATGAAAACAAATGATGTTCATGCCCAGTGAATTACATAATTTTACTCAAGAGACCCAAATTGAGATGTTAATGTGTACACAAAATAACAAGAATAAATGTAGGTATACTATATGCATTGAAAATGTTTTAAATGGAAAGGAATTTTAGGTTGGAAGAACATCCAGCAAATTAAATATTTTCGCATTTTAGTGAAATCCACTAACAACCCACTCAGTCACGCTCTTACATCTCTACTCGCCAAGTTTTCAAAACTCCTACGTTCTAAAGTGCACGTACAAGCCCAGCAACGACTTCCACAAGTAGAGAATCAGTATTTTTAATTTCTGTAAAAAGAAGATAACATATTGAAAGTGAACATTGTTTATAAGGAGAAAAAAAAATGAAAATATGTTGAAAGTATGCTTAACAGAAACCAGCTTCTAGTTTTCTTCAACTAAATACTACAAACAACAATATGGTTACAAGAAACTATTCTAATATTATCTTTTCTACACCAACGCATTGTGTGTAGAGTTTTGCAGAAGAAACTTTCAATTATTGTACAAGGTAAAGAGTTCATACAATAGGTGGCCTTCATTTTTTAATTCAAAGCCACGACTCTGGAAGATTTCGCAACCCATTTCGGTAACTAACTTTTAATTACTTTACTATACGTAGTATATGTAGGTTAATTATAGTGATCATGAAAAATATCGATGGCGGGTTTTTCAAAGAATTTTTACGTTTTGAGGGCTGCTGAATCCGTTTTGCCTATTTTCGCGATGATGTCTGTGGATGTGTATGCCACTATTTTTGTGGAGGCTCTACAGGTCATACCGTTTGCCATGTCAAAATGAATACAGTTTGTACCTTTGGTATATGGTGATGAAGACCTGTGTAGTTTTACGTATAATGGGGCGGGGACAAAGGGTAGTATACTGACACTCCTATATTGTGAAAGCTCTACAGGTGATACCGTATGATATATCAAAATGAAATTCAGTATGTGCCTTTGGTGTATGGAGATGAAGAGCTATATAGTTTTTGGGCATAATCGGGAGAGGGAAAGGGGTAGTTTACTTAACACCCCATTTTTTTTTTTGATTCGAAAATACTACGAAGTTTTATTCTTAATGTAATATATTCATAAAAATATCTGTTTCCATAAACTATATTACAAGGACCCTCTAACTCTGTTAAAGCAATCAGTGAAATGCGTATAAAAACTAGCTCTTTCCCCCAACAAATAAATTGCATTTGTATTATAAAACTTTATGGGTAGTTATAGGAAACGAAGCTGCAGACGAGTTGGAGCGAGCTGGAGTTGACTTAGACATAAGCGTCAGATGTGAGGACAAATACCCTGGTCTCGTTTCTACATATGAGAGGATAAGAACAATATTTAGACGTGATGCTGACACAACGTAGAATAATTTGTTGGGATACACACAGATAAAATCATTGCTGGAGGTAAAAGGTATTGGAGAAAGGCATAAGCTATTATGTATGAGTAAGTCAGAACTAATAATGTATGTAGATATAATAACAGGACATAATGATCTTAGATATTTCTTGAAAAAGATTCGACTTTGTAATGATGATATCTGCAGATGGTGTGGCGAAGAAGAGGAAAATACATTCCACTATCTTTGTCAATGCCCTGCGTTATCACACAGCAGTAATAAATGTTTTCGCTCTTTTTTCTTTCAGAATATGGAGGACTTGAAGGGTATGGGTGCTAAGCAAATTGTCAAATTTACAAAGTTCACAGGACTAGTTAGTGGGAGTTATTAAAACAGCAGTGGAGAACATCAGAGGAGTCACTATGGATCATATGTGTGAATCCACACTTATTTAATTATGTGTGATCCTCTGTTAACCTTATCTAACCTAACCTAACCTATGGGTAATTATTAAATAATTAATTCTCAAAAATTATATATATAACAATTATTTTCGATTTTCGATTTCTGATTTTTTCAATTCCGTGTTTAAAATTGTGTGTTAACAGCCAACAAAATTGTCCGATATTTATAGGAATTCGTATGCCTATACCTCTGATAAAAGTCTAACTGAGTTCTTAAAAATTAGACATAAAAAATCTGTTATAACTTTCGACATTCGTATTGATTTCTGAAAGATATCTGAAAGAAAGTCTTATCACAGAAAAATTTGTTTGCACCAGTTAAAGGTTAATTATTTTTAAAACAAAGTTCAATTAATTGTTTATTGATTCAAATATATATTTGTTTAAAACAGAACAAAAAACTGAATCGATTAATTATTTCATTAAATTTTAATCTGAAACCAATTAAAACCTTTAATTGGTGAAACTATTTTTGTCTGTGATATAATTCTTGTCTTTGAATTTCTCCTTTATATATATGAGGCCACTATCCTACGGTTATTTGTTTGATCTCCGTATCTAAAATGTATATAATGTAAGAAAAACTCACATGTACAGAATCTACAACATACCAGGTTGATCCTTTTTTAACATGTTGCTATATTTCCCGTAGAAAGCTTCATAAGATATTGTAAGCAAAACAAAAGTTTTGTGCCTTTAATAGCGCAGCGAATATTCGTTATAGTTTTCTAAGGCGTAATCAATTCTTTTGTAAAATGTGACAAATATTCCTTTTATTTAAAATACCCAAACCAAAAGAAAATTAATGTGCTGTTTCTGTAATACAAGGCCGCTGCGTCTAAAAAATTTGTATAAAAATAAACCATCACTCAGATATCTATCTGACATGTCGATATTTAAAACAATTTTATTCCGTTCCGGCATATCAGAAAGCGATCAGACATGCCTTAAATAAAATTTTCTAGAAACGTATATATGTGTTGTTCTTGTATGTATCTATTCTTACTTCACTTGAGGATAAATGTAAGCATTCTTAACTTTAGAACAAGATATAAATATATTTACCCAAAAAAAATTAAAACTCAACTTTATCCACCTAAACTTTTGCTCTAATCCAAAGTCATTTCAAAAAAGAAAGTACTAATTGCCTGATGAACATATAGAAGAACAAAAACAAATCTTGTTGAAATCGTCTGTATAATAGGGATGCATTGCAGAAAATGGTTGAGCATTTTAAGGAGTAAATTTTAATGTCTGTATGAATGTTATGAACGATGTTATAACACGACAGCGAAAGTTTAAAAAGTTTTTTATTTTCCAATAAAAGAAGACATATGTTTGCGTAATTGAAACAAATATACGACACGTTTGTGTTTAATACTTTCGCCATTCAAAAATAAAAACATTTGCACACACATACCAAGAAACACGAATGGTTGCAGGAGTTGTTTTTTATGAATTTATTTTATTTTATTTTTATTTAATTATTTACTATGTCAGTCTGTCACAATGAGTTGGATTTAATCCCATTTTGCTTAAATATAATAATACAAATGAATTTTGAAGTAAGGCATAAGTTCGTTTTATTCTCTCTAAGTTGAAAGAATATCTTTTACAAATTAAATGAATAATTTCAAAAAAATAAATCGGACTAATTTAGACACTAGCAGATCTGGATCAGTGTATCCTTTTTCAGCATCCTTCGCATCAATCTACTTTGGGTGGTTTTTAGTTTTAAACATCATCTATTTAACCCACTAAATGCAAAATCTAAAATATCTATACTCTATCAAGGGGGTTGAATGGAAGATATAAAGTTAAGACCACAGATAACTAACCAGATTACCCACTTGTGACGTTTAAAAAAGTACATTAACATTTGTACTTGCAGCTTTCGATAAAGTGAATAAAAAAATAACAAAAAATGTTTAAAGCAATGAGTAAGAAGTACCAGCTATATGTTGCCATTACTAATATATGTTTTCAATTAAGTAAACATAAGTTGGAAACAAAATTTTAACAAATATTATATTTTCTTAAGAATATTTAAAATAAACTGGTACAATAATTTCGGTAAAAGTTATTAAAATATATTACGGTTGTTGCAAAGCTCAGTAAAAAGTTACAAAAATACAACATGATCATAAAGTTGGAAAAAAATGTGCAATAAAAGTTTTTTAAGTGGCATTTGTTCAAAAAGATTCAATGTTAAAGAGAATTCAAGGAAACTTTGGACACAAATGCAGTTGGAAGCGGAGGAGTCCCGTCTAAATTATTTGATTCCTTATGGTAAACAAATTTATACATGTATGTGACTTCATCAGTGCAATATACATAGATGCTTATGTGCATTACATGAATAGTTCTCCGGCGAAGTGCACGTTAGCAACCAGAACATAAGGAAATGTTCTTGTACGACCGCCTTAACAGCAATAAATAAACGTTTATTTCTCGATAAAGAAAATAAGGTAAACAAATCAATCTGAATATACTGTTATATAAGTTAACGAAGTCGGAAGGACTTCGTTTAAAAAAATTTATTTGCCGCGCCAACAAGTTGGCCAACGGCGGCAGTTAGAAATAAAAAGGATTTTTTACTTTAATCAAACAATTAATTTAATTCAATGTTTTATCTTCTAATGTCTTCTTAAGACTGAATTATCAAATAAAATTTAACTTAACATTAAGTCTAATTAATCGACAGCGCTGCAAATAAGTCGCGTTGTCTCTGCATGCAAAATTAATGTTCCCATGATGTAAACTGACTCCTTTTACTTAGTAATTTGTCTGCATTCAATTAAATGCAACGTAAGCAAATTGTGTGAGAAACTTGTCTTAACGAGGATTGCATGAGAAGGTTGTGTGTGTTAACTCCTCCCCCTTCAAAAATCTACGTCTCGTAGATCACGATTGGCTGGTAATAGGGTAATTTTACTTTTCCGTTAACCTTGTGCCATAGATATCCAATAACGGCTACGGCCATAATCATTAAGCAAATGCTGGAGACGCCGCCCACTTTCAGCTCTTGTGTAAGTTGCTTTAGTTTCTTAATATTGTCCACGCTCAGACCGTGAACAAATTCGACATCAACCTTATTGCCCTGACTGATAACATTGGTAAGTATTGATTGGAGGACCTGATGTTTGGTTGACAATATGTTAGAATATTTTCTGCCATTTAGTTCGATGGTCTCGTTGTAGATTTGAATTACATATGTTCCCTTTAGGTGCTTTGTAGTGTTGCGAAATTTAAGGTCACCCTCGTAATTGGTTACAAAAAGTGTACCTTCTGTAATGAGTTCGATAGAAGTCCAATTACCTGCACGAAATTGGCATTTGGCATCACCTCCTTTTAACATTCTTGGTACACAATCATCGTCCTCTAGTTGCTCCAATTCCGACATCTCACAAATAGTAAAGTTGTTGATTGTTAGGCAATTTCCCGTTATGCCGTAAGTTTCCTCTTGATTTACAAGCATTCTTTTATACCCAAGGTAGATTCGCTTACCATCAGAGATTGCTGCCCTTGTGTGCAGAAGGTTAAACTCCCCCTTTCTCAGCTTAGGCATGGCCAGGATATAGAAGCATTGAACCATTAACATATACTGAGGGCGTGCCGTGCTCAACTGCCTCTATTTCATTTTGGTAAGGAAGTGTTTCCATTTCAGATAGTATTCTGTTGATTTCCTCCTTGTCAATGATGTTCGTGTTGATAATCCTACTTTTAGCGAGTTGACATGCCCTAATAATCTCATTAACGTCCTCGCTGATAATAGAAATCTGATTTAGGACATCCTGCTCGAGCCGATCCATGCTTAAGGGATCTATATGATTGTTAAAGTCATTGATAATGCGATTTACTCTTTGCAAAACTGTCTCCATTTTGATAAAAAGCCGTTCATTAATTTTATATTGCTGGTTGTTATTTTCGGTACGAAGAATCTCATTCCAATCGGCAGCATCAGGTGATCCCGCTAACCATTTCCAGGCGGATCCGATCCAGTCGATAGAGCGTTCGTTTCTTGTCTGCCTTCCACCAAGGCTATCGATCCGGTCATTCAGTTGTTGCAACCGAAAATCAATAAGTTTGCTTTTCTGGGTGTGAGTTATTGTTGAATTAATGGTTGCCGCGATTCCTTTAATTAGCTGCTTATACTTAAGTACGTCAATCACATGAATTAATTTAAAGTGTCCGCTGATAATTCTGCCGAATCCATCCTTCATTGAGACAACGGATGTGTTCTATTCGTAAATTTGCACGCACTGTATAAACGTAATTAATCCTATTCTAAAATTTTAAAATTATAGTTTCCTGCCTATTCTCGTGCAGACTATTATTTTTAAAGCTAATGAATCTATTTATTATTTAAAATATTTTTGGATTTTATGTATATTTTTTATTATTACTGCATTTTCTTCCCAAAGGAACCGTATTTCACTCCAGGAGTTATTGTGAATGGTTGTCTAGCGACTCTTCACCTGAGTTTTGTGAATCTTTGCTCCTTCGTCCGTTTGTATTGTCACTCTATTGTCCCTGCTCGGGCGCCAGTTAACGAAGTCGGAAGGACTTCGTTTAAAAAAAATTATTTGCCGCGCCAACAAGTTGGCCAACGGCGGCAGTTAGAAATAAAAAGGATTTTTTACTTTAATCAATTAATTAATTTAATTCAATGTTTTATCTTCTAATGTCTTCTTAAGACTGAATTATCAAATAAAATCTAACTTAACATTAAGTCTAATTAATCGACAGCGCTGCAAATAAGTCGCGTTGTCTCTGCATGCAAAATTAATGTTCCCATGATGTAAACTGACTCCTTTTACTTAGTAATTTGTCTGCATTCAATTAAATGCAACGTAAGCAAGTTGTGTGAGAAACTTGTCTTAACGAGGGTTGCATGAGAAGGTTGTGTGTGTTAACTTATATACGGAAAATAAATTGCATTTTAATTTTAAGTAAATTGTGCCCCTAGTTCTGATAACTAGTTTACATAATGTTTTTGCGGGAGATCTAAGTCCTGAAATAGAAACCGAAAGTTTTACTTAAATGGCCTATTGCACGCTATTCTCAAAATATGAAATCAAATACGCCTTCGTATCGTTTGTGAAAAAGGCAGGAGCGAAAATGCTAAGGGATTGGTTCACGTTGCATTCGTATCAACATTCGGTCAACATGAAAGCTTGCTCCACCATGTAATCATTAATATTAAATGATGCTGCACTAAAAATACATAAAAATACATATTTTTAGTTTAATTGAATTTGAATAGAAAATTTATTTTTAGTTTTTATATTTAGTTCTGGATTTTAAGTAAACATTTTAAATAAAGTAATTTATGTATTTTTATTTTCTGGACTTATTAATGTTTTGTGTCTAATTTCAAGTAACGTTAACAGCAGAAAATGGCGAACGTAATACATAATAGTTTGCAGTTGTTGGAGATATTTTTAGCATCTTTTTCAATTTATTAGTATAAGTAGATACATAGTTAAGGAAAAAGATTACAATGAAAAGATACATGTCATCGTTTCCAGCACCGGTTTTTTTGAAGGGAATGTCACCAATAGGTAATTTGGTTAGATTTAAATACGACTGAAATTAGAAAAAAACAAAATACAAACATATATTAAAAAACTAAAAGGAAACTTGTAACATATTTATTTACCTTGAGATTTTAGTCAGCATTAACAAAACAGACCTGCCAACACAGGGTAATTATCTATCCAATGAAAGAACCTGCTTAAATAATAAATAAGACATATTTTAATCCAGCAAGACGATATTTTTGTAACATATCATTTTACATAAATCAAAGTAAATAATTCCAATTGTCTTTAATTCACTTTAAAATTTAACAAATGTCTTATGTACACTTGGTTGGATTTTTCGGGAACTGAAGAAATTTCTCTCCTTTTGGACAGCCCATTATGCATCGACGACTCCTGAAATAGCAAAATAATTTAATTAAAAACAAATTAATTTGAATAGAAAACCTTTGTTATACTTACATTTTTTCCTGTTGAATTCCTGTGTTTTATCTTCTTTTATTTGTTTCCTTTTATTTATTTGGCTGACTTCGGATGATATTTGTTCAAATTTTATTTTTGCCACAAATTATTTTAAAGCTATTTATAAAACAATTAATTTTACACATAAATCATATTTTATTAAAATTTTCCACCAGTTTTACAAATTATTTTGTAAACAATAAAATGTCAAATTGCAGCTATAACGAGAAAGAGATAGTAATATAAGAAAATCATTAACTCTTGCTATCCCTTTCCAACGATAGCTGTGATCTGGTAACACTCCAATTTTCGTGTCTTATCTGGTCTGATTTGTGGTTAAGACACGGCGTCTTTGCTTAACAATAGTCCATATATTTGTCTGTTTTCAGCCATCACTCGTTCATTACTACAGAACCCTAGTATAAGAGTTTTGCACTGTAGTCGCCATAAACCAGAAAACAATCTCCTAGCGTGTTGAAAAATTGTTAATGCTGTTGCTTTGTTACTTAAAAACATGAAGGACCATATATCGAGAGTAGGGATTACATTCCAGCTCTGCGATTAAGATGGATAGATGTTGGCTATATTAAAAATTTACTACAGTTAATGTATTAGTTCGATTTGGCAACTAAGTGATTGCAGATTCGAAATAAGAAGGAAAATTTAAAATATTTGTTTAAAAATATAGCTTTATTAAATTAGATACTCTCCATTC
Organism: Phasia obesa; assembly: GCA_949628195.1. Classification (NCBI taxonomy): domain Eukaryota; kingdom Metazoa; phylum Arthropoda; class Insecta; order Diptera; family Tachinidae; genus Phasia; species Phasia obesa. The sequence goes on from OX451218.1 coordinate 112,415,232, forward strand.
TTATAGATGACTTTTTGCCATCGTTCTGGCAGCGTAAAAATTCCAAGTTTCTAAAATTTCTGATCTTTTCTATCAAAGAACTGAATTAATTGAGATCTGACATCATCAGCGTTATTAAAAATTTTAAGAAGTTCTGCATGAAACGAAGCAAATGGTAATTTGAAGGCGCAAGATCAGGGCTATGTGGTGAATGTGATAAAACATTCCAACCCAGATCCATTATTTTTTGCCGGTTGACCAAAGACGTTATCATGGTGGAAAACAGCACCCATACGATTTGACAATGCCGCCCGCTTCTCTTTAATTGCCAAACCAATTTCGACAATGCCTTTTATTCAAGGCATCATTTTTATATGCGACACATAAAATATTATGTTGTGAAGTGCACGTCCTATTTTTCAATTTTTAAATTGGGTTAACAGCAAAACTAAAGTACTAATCGTTATATTTTTTCACTAAATTAAAGTTAGAAGTCCAAACAACAAGAAAACAATAAAATAAAAGAAAGTGTAAAGTCCATCTATCCACAAAATTGGCAATCACTTAGTTGTCAACCAATACCTTTACTACTAAAGCCCGCTTCACACTATAATACTGAGCATGATGATTTGTCAAAAACTTAAATATTATGAGAAAGTATGTGTGGAAGTATGTTAAGAAAAAGTAAAATAATTCGGAAAGAAATTTGACATCCCATAATACAAAATCGAACCAAGCAGACTGAGTAGCAACTAAAAGTAGCCACTGTCGATGATATTTTTTTTGTCCTTCACCTTCTGAAAATTGCCTCCGTTCTTATCAAATACGAGTGTACTTTGTTTTTGCCATGTCTAGAAATGGTTAAATATACGTATTATTTTTTCGTTTTATTTTTTATTTACCGAAAACTTGAATGTCCAAATATACTCAAGATTCGACAATTCTATCGCCTACATGAAATTGCTCAGCCGCCGCTGTTCAATGTCTCGACTCGGCTTGTTCCTTTGCTCATTTTTTCATTTTATTTGACGTGTGATAGTGTGAAAATGAAATGTTATGTTACGTTAGATTTTTTCACAATCACAATAATTCTCATTTGATTTCTTTCTTACAAAATCTAGTAAAAACCTTAATTTTTAGTGTTACAGTGTGAAACGGGCTTAACTAACAATTCCTTATAAATCAAAAATTTTCATTCACTTGAAATTCATTGGACGTTATATTATGAATCTAACAAAAATGTATTGAAAATATTATTTCTCGAAAACAATTCACTTTTAGAAATTGAAACAATGACTTGTGCTCACTTCACTTATTAGACTTTGGTACTTATCGACTTAAATTTTATTAAAAGTTATATTTAATGCATCGACTGTTCATCCCTCCCTGTGGTAGGTATGAGTAACTAATGGCAGATAATATTAATAATACGCCACCAACGTCTAAAAATCTAGGAAAACTTTCTTTAAATTCAAATTTTGTAATGCTTAACTTAATCGCTAGAACAAAACTATTAAAGTTCTTTTTAATAGAATACAAAATGCAAAATTTGATGGCATTCGTGCAAGGCCAACAATTTGTTCCTCGTTAAGTTTGCACAATATTTGTGGGTTTATGTTGTTGTTAGCTGACGTTGCCATTGCTTATGGACAAATCTAAGGTACAATGAAGCATGGAAATGTAAGAACATAAAGCAACGGTAAAAACAAATCAACACAAAACATGTCTCAAGGGCTCCACATTCATTCACGCATTCAATTCATACAATGTTGCATTTTCTAAAGCTGAATCTGATGATAGAAAAGTTAAACTTAATGTTTTTTTGTGGAAATTTAAAATGTAATGAATCCCAAAAGTAAAATAAATTTCCACGATTTTACAATTTTTTTAAATTATTATAAATTCGTAAAGGAATTTGTATAGTTTGTGCGTGTCGTTGGGGTGCTGTTGAGCAATGCAACTCAACTTTTAACTTTTATATTTAAAAAATGATGTTTGATTACAATCAAAAAAAGTTATAATATTTTTTATGGTTTTAAAACTCAACGTTTTTTTTTCAAAGTAAAATTTAAATACGATTTTATTAATTTCCTTAAATAAAATGTTTTCAATGTGGTTAGTCATTAAATTTTATATGTTTAAGAATGCAAAGGAGATGGCTGTAAAACTAGTTACTATTTTTATTTAATTTAATTTAAATAAATATTTTTGGAGCCAGTCTTAAATTTAGACTGGCTCCAAATAAGTAATAGTAGAATATAATAAATAGTAATAGTAGATTTAAATTTTAAATGTTATAATTTTAGAGATTGCAGTAAAAGTAAATTCTGTTAGACATTACAAGGAGGGCTTGCATTTTCAGGAGGCTTACTGCGTATTTCGTTTCGATAGAAAATTTTTTTCGAATTTGTATGACTTTTACTCAGTATTTCAGTATTATTTTACATCAGCATTATTTGTAAAGTAAGGAATGTGAACATTTTTCTATTTTCTTATTCATTATCATACGTTAGCTAACGGCTGGCAGGCACAAGGTTTTGGATAGCCGTAGTAGTTCTGTTTATGCCTCCTCTTGGTGGCGGACGGTAATAGGCTTCTATCATGTCTCCGCTAGGAGTCTGGGTAAATTCAGTCCAGCAATTTGGACTTATCACTACATATGCAGCTTAGTCTGGGTGGGCATAATATTTCTGTTCCTCGAGCGAATTATATAAACTTCCTAATTTGCTAAGAACAAACAGGATCGTAAAACTCCGAGATTAGGAGAGGTAAGTACGACAGTTACATATGAAATTAGCCAAGACTCTTTGCTAAAGAAGAAGGTCAACAGTTTCCAGCTGACAATCTGAAATCACTACAGTCGATGGAAAAGGGTAGTGGCAGCACAATACTCAAAGGAAAATAAGGTAATCGCAAATAGCCAATCCGGGTGGAAAAGGGACCTATTAAGTTAGTGGTCTTTGTGAATTTTAAGGTGGACACTGAGCTGGCAATTCAAAAACTAATTGAAGAAATTTTATACCATTTATTCACTACATGACATTAACCCATCAAAATCAAAAGGAAATGTTCGTATTAAAAAAAAAAATCCCTTCTATAAATCGAAGTGGTAATAGTGATGTTTAAGGGACTTTCATTGCCAGCAACTAGTATTTTCTCCATCCACTATAGAGATTTTATTTTTTTATTTTTTTATTTTTTTAATTTCATATAAATTTATGAAGAAAATTTATATATATTTTATATCAAATCCCACGAAGCCATTCGGCTTGTCTGTAGGTTATTATAATTATAAATATAAACTTAAATTATTGATTAATTTATTATTGTGTTTCATGTAATGATGTTTTATTAGAAGATTTCTTTTTTGTGGGTTATAAGTATTCAGTATAAGTGGCAATTTGTAGTAGTGTAATCTTCAACGAATTTTTGCCAAAACACAGTACAACAAATCAAAGACACGTTCAGATTTTATTAGTATGTTAACAAAAGTTGTTCAGTTTTCAGTTTTACAGTGGATACAATATTGTTAATGAAAATTTAAGAGTCCCTGTAAGTGGTGCTGAAAAAAGTAAAACGTTTTGTTTTAATTAAAAAAAAAATGCAGGAATAATTAATTTTTTAGCGAATCATCAGTTGCAGTATTGCCAAACAAAGTTAAGCGCTATCACCTAGTTTGAATGAGATATTAGACAAAAACTGATGACACCTTTTTTGAAGGGTCCACAGATTTTCAGAATAAAATTATACTGTGAAGTCCGTGTATTTCTTTCATTGTTGCGCTGTGTATTTGTTAGTATGGCGTTCAAACTTCAGCTTGTTCAAGAATTGAATTTTAATGGTCATCAATTACGACGTAGTGAGGCACATTTTTGATTAGATGGGCATATAAACCAGCCGAATATATAGTGAAAACATTCCAAGGCAATTAAATGAGATACCATTGCATCAAAACTGCACTATTTGGAGTGAGTTACCTGTCAAAGTCATCATCGGTCGTAGGAGCTACCACTATAGTGAATGGTGTAAGTTATTGCCTAAATGAGTTATTTTTACAAAAACCAACGAAGAAAACATCAAAAACTTTAGTCCATGTGTTAAGCTGACAATCCAACAATTCCTAAGCCGATGAAGGTCAACTTAACTTATGCCATTATTAATATAACTACACAAGTACTTAAAAAAGTAATCTAAAATTATACTGACGAAAAGCTCTGTATAACAGCAGCAGCAGGTCTTGGTGGTCATTCATCAGCTATAATTTTTAAAACATACATATATGTCATGGTAATTCCCTCTTACCAAAACAAAACATTTTTTTTAATTCATAAACTTTCTTTTAATTATTCCAAATTTAAGTTTGAAAAACAAAAATTTTTTTTAAATTCTAAAACCAATTAAAATATCATTATTAAAAAAAAAACACATCAGAAAAAGGAGATACAACCAACATAATAAAGTATAACAAGGTTCATTAATATTATTTCTTAGTAAGTTTAATAAAAAGAAAAACTTTTCGATTGCATACTTTAAAAACGTCGCACAGAGGGGCGGAAAACCTTTTTTCGCTGATGGATTAATATCTCCACAACTTCAGTAGTGTTCAGTAGACACACTAAATTTAATATAGGTAGCTCTTAGAACGAACTGCATGCTCAAACAAAATCCCAAACAAAAACCACCATACAAAAATATTAATTTTTCTATAATTCGTCGACTGGTAGTTTTTACAAACTTTCATTAAAATTTTCGGCCTCTGAAGGAGTCAAATTTATTATCCTTCGATTTTTCTAGTCCACCAGTCATTCTTAACTCTACTTGTGCTGCATATAATATAACTGGTCCCTTAAAAATTTAAATTTGTTTTAATTCACTTGACTCGCTAGAATCATTAAGTTAAATTTCTTTCCGACCACGCTTTGCAACCTGAGTACACGGAAGTTCAATTGATGTTTGCATCCAATTCTTATTTGTTTCAGTTAAAAATCTGTCTTTCTGTCTGTAAGCTGTATTCCACTTAGTCATAAACTCAAAACCGAATTGCTTAAATGCAATATTGAAAACTTTAGAGTTTTTATTAGTAAACTTATCGTGTGAGGCTGTTACTAATTCCCATATAACTTTTAAGGCGCACCGATGCGCAGCCTAACTCTTTATGATATAACGCTTATTTGTTTAGGCTTTAAAATGAAATTGAAATTGTTCAACTCAGCCCAACTTATAACTTCATGCCCATTTAAACTGAGAAAATCTAACGTGTCACTATAAAAGCACCGTTACCTATTTGACATTAATTGGTCTGCCTAGTGATGCAGAATTTTATGCTCTATAAGCGAGTACTTTCAGTTTTCTCGGTAATTGAAATTTTGTCTTTAATTAATCCATGAAAAAAGACTTTTGGCCCTTCTGTGCATTGTGAGAAAAATATATATATCTTTTCTAGCCAAATAAGGCATTTGTAAAAATTTATCTGAAGTGACGTTCATATGTAGATGTGAATAAACGAAACAACTTGTCCCCTTAGTTTTTACATGTTAATTTCAAAGTATGCATGAGGGATTTTAGTATGTTTAAATTCATATAAAGCAAACAAAATATAAGTCAAGGAATCAAAAAGTTAAAAATAAAAATGATATGGAAAACTTAAAAATGTCAAAAAAGTAAGAAGATAGTGCCGGGGTTTTAGATAGGAAAAAAGCTTTATTTTGGCAGACGTTAACTTAAAAAACAATAAAGTTAAATACAATACATGTTGATTTCTTTTTCCTTCTATAATTTGTAAATTTTTCTTCTGACTTAAATTAAACTTGACCCTCGTCAGTTGGTTGGACGGCTATTTTGTTTTACAGCACAGGTGGTTGGTATAGCAGTACTTTCATTTAAACGCTGAAAAAAAAAGAAAATCATAATCTTTGGTTTATTGATTTATTAACTAGTGAAATTTAAAAAAAAAGATTTTTCATTATTCATTATTTTATGGTTTTGATGGAATTAACTACCGGAACGGGTATTTATATACTATTCAAGTGTTTCAGATATATTTATTTGCGTTCTCTAGTTTTAACAATTCACCAATTTCTATACGATAGGAATCATCTGTCAACGATTTTTCATGTTCCGTTTTATTCTCTACTGTGTTGACTAGAAGAATATCTTAATTTAGGTGGCCTGCGTACGAACTTTATTTGGTTCCTACTGGCTGACCGACTCAATGTCTTTTTAGTTGACTTTATAAGTGGTTTCTTCCATGGTCGAAACGAAACAAATTTGCCCTTTCAGGCACCAATTTATTAATTTTTGAACTATGCGAATTCCACTGTCTCTTTCGTGTGGCATGTTACAAGGTAGTTCTTCTTGAAGTAAAATTGTGCCAAAGAAGGGTAAATCAAACTCAAGGGAAAATTTATTGACAGCCATTTTTCTTTCAAATTAGCAGTTTTACTGGTTTTGAAGAGTTGTTAAAAACATTCAGTTCAGAAAAAGGTAGATTTATCTAATCTAGGCAGTGACGTATCTACAATAAATACAACAATACTAGAACAACATAGCGTTGTATTGTTGCTTTGTAGTTCGAAATGTCAAAAAATATAAAAGAAAATTGAGAAGGCGACCCTACCTAGTAAGTCAAATATACCTTGGTTTAGAATTTTATTTTCTATTATATAATTTTTCGTTAGATATCTTGTAATTTTTAGGGTTCCGTAACCAAAGGGTAAAAACGTAACCCTATTTTTTTGCTACAATGTCTGTCCGTCCGTCCGTCTGTCAGCGCCTTTTATCTCTGCAACAGAAATAGGTAGACTCTTGCAATTTTCAGAGAAAGTATATGCCTGTGGCCGCTATATCAACAAATACTAAGACTTATAGGGTGTTCGCAAGTGATGTGTTAATTACGATTATGTCTGTATTTCTTGAGCTGTAGGGGGCAAACACTTAAAATTGGCAAACAGTAATTAAAACTATGTTCGCTTTATAAAGAAGTATTCAAAATTGAACCTAAATATTAAAGGGTATTCCGATAGTGACGTGATTTGCATGTATATGGCCTAAGTTTTGAGCGATAATAGGTAGAATCTTGAAATTTTTACAGGAGGTGTATTATTACGGCCACTATAACAAATAGTACAAATTAAAGGGTGTTCCGACAGTGACGTGGTTTGCAAGAATATAGCCCAATTTTCTAATCATAATAGGTAGACTCTTGAAATTTTCACAGATGGGGTATTACTATGACCCCTCTAAAAAATAAGAATTAAAGGGTTTTCCGACAGTGACGTGATTTTAATGTATAACGGCTTATTTCTTGAACCGTAATAGGTTGAATCTTAAAATTTTGTGCAGAATATGTGTGACAATTACTAAAATTTGAAGGGTGTTCTGACAGTGACATGTTTTTGACGAATATTACCTTATTTTTTAAACCAGGCTCCTGATATTTTTATAGAAGATACACAACAATGGCCGCTATAACAACAATTACTAAAATTTAATAATGAAGCAATTCAAATAATGAAGCAATTTTCGCGAATATGACTTTTGAATTTTAAAATTAAAAGGTGTCCCAGAAGACATAAGTCATACTAAACATAGTACGGAGTCCTACGTGTGTGAGACTAACTCGCACTTGACTGATTTATTTGTTACACTTTCTGTGCTTTTAAATTTGAATTAAATTGCCATTGTGTAATTTAGTATATCTTACTTTCGCGACACAATTGATCAACTTTAACGCAAAATCTTTGAAAACATACTTGTCAAATCGGCTCTTAATAAAATTGTACAATACATTTTTTGTACAAAACTTTTTTTTTAATAGGCAATATGTACCTAAATAAGCTATTGTATTTTTTTATAATAGCGGTATTCAGTGTTCGATGCAAACGGTCTAGCGAAAGTCCAAATGCATTTTATCATTCAAATTTAACAAAAATAATTGGTATTATGTTGTTGGATTTTACAAAAAAGCTATGATATTATGCACTTGCACTTTTGCAAGACCCTTTGCACTGAACTCCGTTTCATTTGATGGCTTAATTTTTCGGGTTCCGTACCTAAAGGAAAAAAACGTAACCCTATTATTTTCACAACAATGTCTGTAAATGATAGACTCTTAAAATTTTCACACAATTTATGTTACTGTTGCCGCTATAACAACAAATGCTAAAACTTATAGGTTGTTTCGAAAGTGACGTGTTATTCACCTATAAGTCTTTAGTTCTTGAACTGTAAGCTGCAGACAGTTGAAATTTACACACAGTAATTAAAACTATGTTTGGTATATAAAAAAGTATAAAGAAAGAAATCTAAAACCTAAAGGGTTTTCCGATAGTGACGTGATTTAATGGATATAGCCTAATTTTCGAACCATAATAGGTAGACTCTTGATATTTTCATAGCACATGTATTACTTGGCCACTAAAACAATAAATATTAAAGTGACATAATTTGATCGAAGAACACACACAAGCGTGAGTTAGTCACGCTTGTGTGTGTTCTTCGTTGTCAACAACAAACTAGTACTCCAAATTGTCTGATAATGCCAACATATCACTAACACATGTGTACCAACATAACAAAAAAAATTTTGATAATCAAATGTACACAGCGCGTAAAAATTCAAAAATTCTTTTTCTTTTGAACAGACCCCGTACGCAGATTATATTTTACAATATCTACTATAACAACAAATAACGAAAATAAAATTAATAAATCAAAAAGGTTCTTCCTAGATATCGTGAATTTGGAATTTAAATTTTTCTGCTAAACATTATAGGTTGACAATTGATATTTACAATTAAAAATTAAAGGGTGCCCCATAAGAAGTGAAAGAAATTGACTTGTACTTTTAAAGTTGTACTGAGCAGAACCTTACGTGTGTGAATCTGACTCGCATTTTGGCGAGTTCAGTTTGATTTCTGAAGTGGCGACAAAATTCACAAAACTGTCGTGATCGACTCATTATTTGCAAAAAAAAAAAAATAGCCGTCTAAGACTACACAACTTTAACTGGTAAGAAAATGTTTAGACCTCGTGAACAAATCTGCCGCGTCGTTGTTGCTACAATAGGCGGTGAGTACTAGCCATTGAAATGTACGACCATTCTGCCGCACCCTGTATTTAAATCTTCCTCAAACATTTTGAAATATAATAGTTATATACATTTTTAGGGTTCCGTACACAAAGTGTAAAAACGTAACCCTATTGTTTTCGCTACAATGTCTGTCCGTCTGTCAGCGTCTTTTATCTCTGGAACCGTAATAGGTAGAATCTTGAAATTTTCACAGAAGTGGTATAGCGGTGGCCGCTATAGCAATAAAAATTAAAACTTATAGGGTGTTCTGATAGAGAGGTGTTATTCGCGAATATGTAATTAAAACTTAGTTCGCTTTATAAACAAGTTTAAAAAAATAAACCTTAAAAATTAAAGGGTGTTCCGATAGTGTTGTTATTTGCATGTGAAAGGCCTAATATTGAACCATAATAAGTAGCCTCTAAGTCTAAAAAAATAAACCCAAAAATTAAAGGGTGTTTCGATAGTGATGTGATTTGCAGGTATAATGCCTAAGTTTTGAACCGTAATAGGTAGACTCTTGAAATTTTTACAGAGGGTGTATACTAAAACTTATAGGGTGTTCCGAAAGTGACGTGTTATTTGCCTTTATGTCTATATTTCTTGAGCTATAGGAGGCAACCACTTAAAATTTATAGACAGTAATTTACTCTATGATCGTTTTCTAAACAAGTATATAAAATTAAACCTTAAAATTAAAGGGTGTTCCGAGAGTGACGTGCTTTGCGTATATATGGCCTAAGTTTTGAACGATAATAAGTAGATTCTTGAAGTTTTTACAGGAGGTTTATTACTACGGCCACTATAACAAATAATAGAAATTAAAGGGTGTTCCGAAAGTGCCATGATTCTCATGTATAACGTCTTATTTCTTGAACCGTAATAGGTATACTCTTAAAATTTTGTTCAGAAGATATGCTGCCACGGCCGATATTACAATTACTAAAAATTAAAGGGTGTTCCGACAATGACATGTTTTTCACGTATAGTGACTTATTTTTTAGTCGTAATAGGTAGACTCTTGACATATTCATAGAAAGAGAATTTCCATGGCCGTTATAACAAATACCAAAATTAAAGGGTGTTCCGACAGAGACATGATTTTTACTTAAATAGCCTTATTTTTTTAACCGTAGTAGGTAGACTCTTGAATTGTTTACAGTAGATGTTGTACTTCGGCCGCTGTAACAATTACTAATTACAAAAGGGTGTTCCATCAGTGACATGTTTTTCATGTACATTACCTTATTTTTTAACCGCAATAGGTAGGCACCTGATATTTTCATAGAAAGTGTATTACGATGGCCGTTATAACAACAATTCCTAAAATTTCAAGGGTGTTTCAATAGCGATGCAATTTTCGCGAATATAATTTTGATTTGATTTTAAAAATAAAGGTGCCCCATAAGACATAAAAAAATCAGCAACTTGAATTTTTAAAGTCGTACTAAACATAGTACGGAACCCTACGTGTGTGAGACTAACTCGCATTTGACTGATTTATTTTATTACATTTTTTTGAAAGAATACAACTAAATTATTACTTTAAGGGTTTAAAATTCTGACAAGACCAAACGACCAATACAATTTTGATCTTTTTGCTTTTTTTCTCTCATCATCGTTTTTGCCACTATAATTAGTTTTTATATCAATAAAAAGATTTTTATTCAAATGACTTTATTTTTTTGTTTTTATTTAACTTTTTCCTTTTTTCTTTCTTTTTTTTAATAAATCAAAGTGTAATATTTCGTAGGTTTTCAAAAGAAAGAGAAATACAGTATTTTATAAAGTGTGAGATAAAAAACAACCAAGAATATTTTGTTAAAAAAAGCAGAAACTGAAAATGTGTCTTAAGATAAATATTTGAAATTGTTGAGTATTATTCTATATTTTAGTAAAATTTATTTGTTTTCTTGCCTGGTGTTTGTAATTGGTTCTACGATAAAAGTTATTGTAAGTATAACACAAGCCCAGTTTATACATTACATGCAACGACGAGTATCAAACGAAAATGCGAATGAGTCTAAGGAGGTTGTTAGCACAAAATTTTGTGCATTAAAATTGTATTTATTCATTTCCACTTTGAAAAATTATGCTGCTTCACTGTATTTTTAAAATTATTTTTACTAAATCATGTCTGATTTTGATATTTCAATTTGTGTTTATCCCATAGTATTAAAAAAATGTAAGAAAGTTTTGTTCTAATAAAGAATTCATGGTCAATATTTTTTTTACAGTGCGATGCTGTTTTTGTTTCTCTTCCCACAATGATTAATGATTTTACTTCTTCCCGTTACAAGTTTTGCTTATTCCTTCATTATTTAAATAAGTCCCTTGTAATCGCAGTTTTAGATTGATTGACTTAGTTGCGTATCGTATTAAACTTAGAAAAATATTGGTGAGACTAAAGGCACATTCATCAGGTAACCTTACTACGAAGGGGAAATATTAAGGCACAACTTTTTAAATTTTTGTATATGGAGTTGGATAGTTCGACTTCTATTTAAGGGGAAAAATTGTAAGTTTAACTGTCAGAATCTATATAAAAAATGATTATTTTCGCCTTAATATTTTCCCTCCGTAGTGAGGCTACCTGTTAAATGTGCCTTGGGTGAGACTATTTAATTTTAGAATTGAACGGAAGTTTAGTAAATGTCATTAACAGTTCTGGAAGGGGAAGGAGTATGATAACTTGACATAATAATAAATATTAAAATTTTTGGTTGGCGTATATGGTGCAAAGTAAAATTAAAAATGCAAATAAACTTAAAATAATAACATTTTGCAATAATTTATGAAATATTTTATTAATTTTAATAATTAATCTTCCATTTTTAACAAACACCTGAGACACTTTTCGCCAAACTATGCATTTTGTTGATGGGGTTAATTTGTGTTATTCTACACTTAAAGAAAATCTATGGTTGTGGTATGGTCAGAGGAGCCACATTATGCTATTTGTAACAATATATGGTGGCGATGAATAAATTTTAGTTGTTTTTAACATTATTTTGACCATGATAAACAAGGTTTGGTTAAAATTTCATCTTTAAATGGTTACTACCCCCAAAAACTTCAACATGGTTCGTTTTAACTGTAAAAACTAGCTTGTCCCGTAGTAATCAATTTCAGTGAATTTATAATTTGGGTGAGGAGCACGCCATTAATTAAAAATTAAAATTATGAAATTTTATTACCAAAAATATAAATGATTATTAACTATACAATTTTTGATAAACTTTAAACTATAACCTAAATTTTATAAATATTATTTTTAACCATAATATATTAATAACACTGTGCTCGAATTTGACACTTTTTTTTAATAAGCTGGCTACCCTACTGGTAAAGCTAATTCGAGTATGCTGAATTCAATTGCATTAGCTGTTAGCGCTCGTATATGCGATATTCGCGATTTAAAATTTGTAAGCCATACTTTTCTTCCAAGTGTTTATTATATTTTATTATATTTTTATTAGTTTGGGTGTATCCCATCGGAGATAGCTAGTTTTGAATAAATACCATTTTATTTTAAAATAGTTAAAAAATATTGTTGTTTTGCTAAACAAAAATTACATTTTTATTTTAACTTAACCACGTTGCAATTTTCGTGCGTAATAATCATTTAGTTATCAAATATTAACAAAGACTTGTTTATTGTGACTAAAGTAAAGTTTGATTCTTCTATAATTTGATTATCACACAATACAACCTTGTGTTTTCTCTATGTGTATTTTTAATGTTAGTTAAGCACCTGTTATGCTTTACAGAGGCATTGGAGCTTTCTGCTTTTTTAGGGTTCCGTTTCTGCATTAGGCACTGGAAGTGTAAAAACGTGACCCTACTGTTTTCGCTACAATGTCTGTCCGTCTGTCCGTCTGTCAGCCCTTTTTATCTCTAGAACCGTAATAGGTAGAATCTTGAAATTTTCACAGATGATGTATAGCTGTTGCCGCTATAGCAACAAATACTAAAACTTATAGGGTGTTCCAATAGAGAGGTGTTATTCACGAATATGTGTTTATTTCTTGAACTGTAGGAGGGATACACTTGAAATTTACAAACAGTAATTAAAACTTAGTTCACTATATAAACAAGTATAAAAAAAATAAAACTAAAAATTAAAGGGTGTTCCGATAGTGGTGTGATTTGCATGTTTAAGACATAATTTTTGAACCACAATAGGTAGACTCTTGAAATTTTAACAGAAGGTGTATAGCGGTGGCCGCAATAACAACAAAAATTAAAACTTATAGGGTGTTCCGATTGAGAGGTGTTATTCACGAATATGTGTTTATTTCTTGAACTGTAGAAGGCATACACTAAAAATTTACAAACTGTAATAAAAACGTAGTTCGCTATATAAACAAGTATAAAAAATACACCAAAAAATATAAGTAGACTCTTAATATATTTATAGAAAGGAAGTTGCCATGGCCACTATAATGAATAATAAAATGAAAGGGCGTTCCGACAGTGACATGTTTTTATAAACCGTAATAGATACCCTCTTGAAATGTTTACAGTAGATGTGTTACTTCGGCCGCTATAACAAATACTTAAAATTGAAGCGTGTTCATTAGTGAAGTGTTTTTTACGAATATAACCTTATTTTTTAACTTTTAATAGAAAGTGTATTACCATGGCCGCTATAAAATCAATTACATACTAAAATTTAAAGGGTGTTCCTATTATGATGAAATTTTCGCGAATATTACTTTAATTTTAAAATTTAAGGGTGTCCCATAATACATAAAGAATTAAACAACTGGAATTTTTAAATTATACTGAACATAGTACGAAACCCTACGTGTGTGAGTCTAACTCGCACTTGACTAATTTATTTATTATTTATTTTTTTATTTATTTGAAGTTTATTGAACATGACATAATAATTCAGGCTGACAGTTTAATAAAAAATATCTAGTTTTATTCCTACTACGAGTATCATGTTACATCAATTTTATTTTTATTGCCTTTTTGAAGTGATTTGTTTGTGTCATTTTACAATTTTCTTATCTTAACTGGAACTCAGTTGGCCTTTTTATAAACATAATGAATATTAAATGAATAAAAAAGGAAGAAAATAAAATAAAATACAAAAAGAACTATGAAACTGAAAAAGGTTAACAAATTATTTTCTTTTACTAGAAAATATTTCTGATTGAATAAATTACTTGTAATCAAATAAAAGTTTCTGCATTAGGCACTGGAAGACTTTGATTGTTGTTTAATTTTTATTTTTGTTAAAGTTACTAAGCTTTAGTTTGCAAGTAATTTATTTTGGATACAATTTAGTAGCATTTGAAGAAATCCTAATAAAGTTTTACACAGTGTTTCTGATTTGATTCATAATTCATTAGTTTCGAGTCAGCCGTATAAGGTTGCCCGTGCTTTTCCTTTGTCTTCTGTCTCAGTTTTAGTTTCTAAAGCACTTACATACATATATCCTTTTGCAAACAGACATACATATGTACTTACAAAGATATTTATAATATACGTACTTATGTACTATATTAGACTGTATTTTGTTAGTGACGTACACCTTAGTGTTTGAAAAATATTTACCACTCCACTGCATTAAGTTTATTTGTATCCATTAGCTCAGATAAGCCATTTTAGTTTTTCAAAGAACTAGTTTTTAGTGTTTTTCATATAAATAGATATAAATGCAACATTTTTGAAACTTTTATAATATGAACATAAAAGGGAAAATAAAACAAATCATCTAAATGTTTTTAAAGCAAGACAAGAGACAAGTTGTATGTATTTGTACTCAACAACAGGAAACAGAGCCGTCTGCACTATGATAAGGATGGTGACATTGTTGGTTATATAAAAGTCATATAAATAATAGAATGTACAAAACATTTAGAGGAATTTAAAAAAAAGAAGATACAAAAATATAGACGACACGTTATAGATGCATTTAAATAATTTTCACTGCAGATGCAGACGCAATAATAAGATTTTGATCATCTGAAACATGATTCGGCATTGTTGTGTACTTTTTTACTTCTCTAACTAACTGTCTGGTCCGTCTATCTAAATTTACAGGTAAACATGAACTAAAATGTAAAAATAAAATTAGCTTTGTACAGATAAATACACACATTCATGCATAAAGATAAATCTATTTATACAACACAATAATACTCTAAATCCCCACAGGATATAAAACCAACCATGAAGATTTTTGTTATTTATGAGAATTTTCAATACAGAAAATATGTACTTTTACGTACAACGTTCATGCATATTATTCCCCTTAAAATAGTTCTATTGCATTATGGTAATAATAAAACGTGTTACTATGTACATATAAAAGTCATAATTTTATATCTTAAAAACAGCTTGAAAAATATTTTTTCTAAATAAATTTTCCTATTAAACTAGACGAAGATAATATTTGTACAGTGTTGGTGGGTGTATAAATAATGCCATCGCAATAGAATATAAAAACCTAAAAAACCCATGGCAAAGGTAAAACAAGTTTTATATAAAAGAAAACGTATAAAGGAGAGATCTAAAAAAGTCAATATTGCATTTTATTTTATTTTATTTTATTTTATTTATACAACGTAGTCTTATCTGCACATCTAGGCTGGTAAGTTTTTATTGAAATTATAACTTTGTCATTTTTCACGTAAATTTTAGCTAGAAAATTTACAAAATATTTATGTTTTCAAGTTCATGTTGTCGAAAAAGTAAAAGTGAGATAAAATTGGGTAAAAGCTCAATGCTTGCATGCAGTTTTTATAGTCACATTCATGGAAGGATAAAAAAACTATAATTAAACCAATTGATTTTATGAAATATTTACATAAAGTAATAATATTTATTTATTTAGTTGTATCTTAATTTATTTAAAAACTTTATAGTTTGGTGAAATTTCCATTTTTAAGTGAAATCTTAATTTTTTACTAATTTTCAAATAATGATGAATCTCGGTTGTTGGGTAAAATTTCGTTTTTTTTTTGTAAAATGTCGACTTACGTGATAATATTTTTATTTTAATTTTAAATCTGAAATTTTGCTGTAATATCCTTCCTGGTGAATATCTTTTTTTGCTATATTCCGATAAAATTTCGGTTTTTTCATGTGTTTTGTGTGGCCCCTTTAATATTTTATTTTAAATGTCAGCTTCTTGATGAAAATCGAATTACTATCGGTATAACCTTTAATTTTTAGTAATTGTTTTTATAGCGGCCATAACAATACACCTATTATGGTTGAGAAATAAGGCCACATACATGAAAATCATGTCACTATTGGAACACACTTTAGTTTTTAGTTTAATTTTTTATACTTGTAGCGAACATAGTTTTAAATACTCTGTGTAAACTTCAAATAACTGCCTATAACGGTTCAAAAAATAAATCCACACACTTGAAAATTACGTCACTATCAGAACACCCTCTAATTTTTTTATAGCGGTCGTAGTAATACATTATCTGTGAAAATTTTAAAGGTCTACCTATAACGGTTCAAAAATATAGCTATATATGTGAAAATCAGGATACTATTGGAACACCCTTTAATTTTGAGTTTTATTTTTTATACTTGTTAGTATAGCAGACATAGTTGTACTCTGTATAATTTTTAGGCCTCTGTATATTTCGTTTGAAAAAGCCATATGCAGATATCTAGGCTCTATTGGAACACCCTTTAATCTTTAGATTTTATTATTATAGCAGCCATATTAATAGAACTTCTGTGGTGCAAATTTCATGAGCGTACCTATAACGGTTGCAGAGGTAGAAGGCGTTGATAGATGGACTATCACTGTAGCGAAAACAATAGGGTGACATTTTTACCCTTTAGGCACGAAACTGTTAACATATTCAAAAAATTAAAATTATTATTTTACATACAATGAAATTTATAATCAAGCTTAAGTTTGTTTTTATTCTCTCTAAGAAAAAATTAATTAAATTACAAATTAGGTGATAATATTAAAGAAAAATTGGGAAAATTTAATTTTTAGACACTAGCACGAGTGGAATGCACATTTTCTAGACAGCCACGTCCGTCATCAGCACTACTTGTATCTAATCTACTTAGGGTAGTGTTTTAGTTGTAAGCATCATCTATTTAACAAATCAAACCCATATAAAGGAATACGAGAAAACCTGTATTCAATTATCAATCGTCAGTTGGTGAAAACGAAGTCTACCACTACCTTAGGCTTCCCTCTTGTTGAATATTTTTACTTTAATATTTACCACCTATATTTTGTTGTTCCTTCAGCGAACCTTCGGTTAGCAATGAAGTTACTTTTTGTTTATTTGTTTTACTTCCAACATTCGTTTTTAGTTAACACTAATCTTGTATCAAACCAAACTTTGTTGAGTAAACAAGATGCGCGGTGCTTTGCGATTTTTAATTTTGAATTTTTTTTTTTATTATTTTTAAAATTTTTTTTTATTTTGTTTAATGATGTTATGGAGGCAAGGGTTTTTCGATATTTTGTCAAATTCGGCCTTATTTTGTAATCGTTATAGGCAGGCACTTGAAATGTACATAAGCTGTACTACACTGTGAAGTCGAATAACAAATGTTACAAAAATAATTGAAAAATTAAGGGTGTCCCCATTATGTGCTTATTTTTCGAATGCCCCACATAAGACGTGAAATTATATTTTTTCACGTCTTATGTACGGAATCCTACATGAGTGTCTGACTTGACTGATTTATTACAATTGGGGGAATTTCCAATTTTGGCTCAAATTTTTCTTTTTGGTGATATAACTTTTTTTTGGGTGCATTTTCCATTTATTTGATTAAATTGTTTATGAATTTTCTCTCCGTTATAGCGTTTAATGTCACATATCGATTTTCAATAAGATTTTTGAATTTCAAGTGAAATTTGGGTTTTTTTAAAAAATAATTTTTTTACAGATGAAATTAATAATTAAGTTCGTTTTATTCCTTTTAAGTTAATAGAATATTTTTTATTACAAATATGTGATTAATTTTAAAGAAACAAATGGAGAAATTTAATTTTAGATACTAGCAGAATGTAATGCATTTTCTATATCGCTGCTACAACCTTGGGTTAGCAATCAGATAAACTTTTTGTTAAGATATTTTGTAAAAAAATTTTTGGTGATATTTTGCTGAAATATCCATTTTTTGTGAATTTGCAATTGTCTTGTAATTTTTGTCGTTTTCGTGGAATTTTCGGGTTACAAAACAACCATACAACAACAAAAAAAAAAACAAAAAGAAAAACATTAACAACTTAGAAACAATATGAAAAGAAATTTAGTATATAGTCTTTTTGCGTTTTGAGATATCACATTGTTTCGTTAAAGGAGTCATATATAGTTTTCTTAATTAAAAGTAAGTGGAACACTTACACTCGTTTGGAGATTTTACTCCTTGTCTTTTATTAACTGAAACCCATTTGCTTACAATAGTTTAATGTTGATACAATTTAGAGGTTTTTCATTAAACCCTAATGTTAGCAATTTTGTGGTCTTTTTTATATAATTATTCTTTTTCTTTTTTACCTTTGTTTTTATACTCATTATTGTATTGCAGGCTCTTTCTTTTTTATGTATAAAACTAGTTTATTGTCCTAGTGTTTGTGTGTTTTTTTTTATTACTTGGTTTAACTTCATATCTGCACAAACAAACACACATAGTTTTGTTTGATTTTCATTAAACGTATCCTTGACTAGAAATAAAAATACTAAAACGTGATGAAGAAATCACCAACTCGCATGCAAGAGTTGGTGATTGTTGTACATTTAGAATGTAATTCATGTAGTTTAACTACTTCGAGTTTATTAGTTATAGATTTTTTTGCAGGTCTTTTTTCTCACATTAAGTGCAGCAGTTAATTTTGAAGGCCACATGAATATAAGTTAAAGTGTAGAAAATCCGAAGTTAATTTAAAGAAAGTGGTGAATTAATACTTGCGTTATAAAATTAAATTAAAATGGTAGGATATTGAAAAAAAAAAATAAATATATAAATTTAATCTATTTATTTTTTACTAAAAGTATATCGACTATTGGTTATATGTATTTTACTATTCAAAGTTAAAAGTTTATGTTTAAAATTTGTTTTGAGAAATTTAATTAAAGATAAACGATCAACGCTTTTTTCCCTTTTCATGCTGCCTTAAACTTATACTTTTAAAAAAGGCATGCACGCAATCCGTAGTTGTTTATTGTCAGATATTCTTCATTTTTGTCTTCGATACGCTCTAATGGATTGGAAAAGGAATAGATTTATCCGTTTGTACTTTGTTGTTAATAATGCAGCTAGTATTTTTGTGTGTGTCAAGTATCGTAAGTTCTAGCTTTTGACAACGAAATAAATAAAGAGTTTTTGCACTTATACAAGGGAGGACTCAAAAAGTATTAACTAAAATTTATAAGAAAAGCTTTAATGCAAACAAAGTAGATTTCTAATAATAAAAAATATTCAGATGCAAAAGGAATTTTTTAAATTTTTAGGATAAAAGGTCTTTTAGTATTATTTTTGTTTTACAATTCTTTTTTTTTAAGCTTTAGGTATTGCTGATAAAAATATTTTTTTATCCTGATGTTGCTACACAATAATGTAGCGAAATTTTGAAAATAAAAATAAGTTTAAAAATAGAATTATACAGTTATAAAAAACTTCAATAATTTTTTGTTTTAAATTAAATTTCTTAAAACAATACTAAATATTAAAATAATGAAATTCGTTCTGTCATCAAACACTTCTATTTAAAAGTTTTAAATCTTAAGCCCCTTATACATGACATGTTTTTTATATATGACTTTTTAGCTGTGTGTCATATGTAATTATTTATGTCTGTCAAAATTGTTGCTTTAGAGAACACATTTTATATGTATATAAATATGAATAGATATCCAAGCCGTTCGTTTGCAAAATGACTTGTGACTCTAAATGTAATGAAATTAAATTTGCATTAAATGATGATACACGATTTATAGAATTGTTGTCAAATAGACAAAGTTAGTTAAAAACATATGATATTGATCTTTTTACAATAGTTTGTATAGCCGGCTAATGATTCCGCCAATGGTTAACCGCCGTTGATTGTTTTTACACGGCAAATGTTTTTGGCAATACTAAAACACTGTTGATGTCAGATGGTTTGCTAGTTGACTTTGCAAATTTATTTTACAGAAGCAATGTTTTAATAGCTCCACACGACATGTAATTATTTTGCTACTGCAAAATAATTGAATATGTCAGTTGTAAAAAACATGTCGTGTATATGTGGCATTAGGGAAGTCAAAAACGACTTAATAACGACGACTTACACCATTAAATATTTTTCATGAAAACAGTTTTTTGAAACTGTTTTTTGATGGCAAGAGGTATATAGAGGCAAGGAAAAACAAGAAAGTTCAAAAGAAAAAATTTCATGAAACAATGTCATGGTGTAAGTTATGTATTAGAGAAAATACATGGCTGATGTGCACAAGCGTTTCAGTCTGTAAATATTTTTTTACGTACATCCACAAATAAAACAGTTTCAACATATGTGAAACAAACAAAATAATAATGTAATAATAATGGAAATTTGACCAACAAATTATGAAAATATACATGAAAATAAATGAATTTATCGAAAATATTTTATTTACATATACTTTTTATTAAACAAAAAATATTAAGCAACCTGTTTCAAAAATTGTATAAGAAACCATTGCTTATTTATGTATTTTCGTTATTTCTTTGACTTTCTTAAATCTACACAATATTTTATCATTCACTAAAGTTTTTAGAGCCTGTTCCTTTTATTGATAATAACAATTTACGAAATTTGTTTTTCATATCCTGAAAAGCCTAAAATGTTTATGTTTTTGTGCTTTTGTTAATTTTGATATAATCTTTTCAATCGGCAAAATGTTTTATGCAAATTAGATTTATATTTTTCTTGTTCAGCTTATATTTCTATTCTTTTAACAAACATCTTAGAAGTGCTGCCTAAATTATTATTTATGAACTTGTGTTGCTTATGTACATCTGCGTTCATTGTTGTTTAAATTTTTACTTCACAAGTGTTGCTCATTTTTGACTTCTTCTTGCACTATGGGTTTTATGTAAAACTTGCATGTCACTTCGAGTTTCCAAATTCTTTTAGAAAGAAAAATTTAATTTTAAAAATCGAATATCTGCTAAATTGTGAATGATAGATAGTCCATATGTTTTGGAGATAAGCTATAGTTATCGCCGGAATTAAAGGGAATTTAAAATTGCATCAAATAAAAATTTTTTTAGCATCGTGGCGCCATCACCCTCCCGTCACGTCTCAAATTCAAAATTATTGTTTTTTTTAGTCTAATTGTTCTAAAGAACGATTTCTTGCGAGATTGTGGTACAGGAAACATTTTGCGAACGTGTTATTTCTCGAAAGATTGCGCGACAACGATTGTTTTTTCTTTGCTGACAATTGAAATTGAAAGACAATTGAACCATTAAATGCATTTGTATTACTGTTATCCATATTCCATTTTTCCACAATAAGGCTACCCCGGGGGTTCCAATTGTCAGTGCAGGAATATGGCAAATGCTTTGACGCGGTTCACTCGGGGAAAATAGGGGTACCAGACGCTAGGGTTTCTAGAGCCTAAATCTGGAAGAAAAGGTCTGCGATAAACATTGCGGGTCCTCTTCGAGGCCCGACCAGTGCCCAAAGGACTGGTACCACGGGAATCGGTGGCCCCACAGAGAGCCTATCCTTTCTGTGACCGGTTATTGGTGAGGTCCCCTTCGGGGGTACACGTGGTGGTTGTGGTTTAAGATCGATTCATGTAGATGTGGTGCAAGGTCGATCAAGTGTGCTGTTGCACTCTCAACAGACGAAGTTTGGATAGTCTCCAAACCCCTAAGCAAGAGGTTATAATGTGGATCTAGGCTTGCCTTGGAAAGGCTTGCCATATTATATAAATTGCTACTCATTGTGGCTGTATCACCCACAAAAAGCGATTGGTGGCAATCGTAAAGTGTTGTTATACTACACAATGGGGCGCTAGTCTACGCCTAAGTTTCACTCGGTGATAAGACCACCGTGAGGTTAGGCCGAGTAGGCATGTACTCACGTTAATCTTATTCCACAATTTCTACAATAAGGCATCGTCACTTAGTCCATAGATACAGTGTAAATAAAATCAAATTTTGTGCATCGACTTTAATGAGATTTGGCTGGTTTTGTTTGGAACTTGTTTACCTGTATGCTCGCTTAAAACAAATATGGTTTTGTTTTTCTTCTCTTATTTATCATAATATTTTTTTTGAAACAACTTCTCGATATCTATAAAACAACCGTGCAGATTTGGGTCTAAATTATTTAAGTGCGTGTTTTCGAATTTCTTACTTAAGCTAATGGGGTAAACCGTAATCGAGTTATGCTAATATAAAGCATAAGTGCAGATTTGCATTCATCGGGCCCCGAATAACCTAAGAAGGAACTGTTAGTTGCTGCAGTCCATAAGTAGACCACCTGAATTTGTAAATTCTAAAATTGTTAGACAAGGTTTTTAATTGTTTATAATGAAGGAGAATGGTTTTGCTTCTGTTTTACCAATTTTCAAAGCCAATTGGGTTTTTATTATACACGTAGTAATGGAAAGTTTTCATACAATTTTTATTCTTTTAGCCATAGTGCTGCGACGAAAACATTGTTAGAAAATTGTTGAATTTTTTCTTTTTTTCATTACTTTTTCTTTTATTCATAGAGAAAATTACGCCTGGCTGTATATGACTACGAATACAGATTTAGCTAAACAACCAGGCAACGAGTCAGCCATCTAGTAGATTCACTCATCCACACTCGCACTCACACTTAGCTTCTATTCCCATAAAACTTGTTAGTACTCAAGTACTTATTTTACTGTCATTACTGCTTGTCGAGTAAAATCATTATTAGAAAATTTCATTATTTTTTTATTTTATACGTTTGTTTATTTAGTGTAGTTGTTGATGTTCTAGTTGCTTTTCTTTTTCCTTCTACAAGTTCGTCTTACGAGTATCAAGTCTTTAGCTTTTAATGATAAATACGTCTAAATATTCCTATTAGTCTGTCAGTCTGACAATGTGTTTTGGATGGATGTTTGCTACTCTGGCTTTTTATGTACTTGTCTGGTTTGAAGTGTCTGTTGTTTTTTTTCTAGCATTTTATAGAAGATCTTTGCGTTTGTTATAAACACATAATTAAATAATTCCATTTAGTTTTACTATGTGTATGTGGGGTATTTCTTTCTTCTTCTTCTTCTTCTTCTTCTTCATCTTCTGTTGTTAAGTAAATTGATTGTGTATCAACTTGGAGTGCAACAAATGACATGACATATTACTGAGATGTACTAAATTGCTATTTAATTGAGAAGATTTAATAAGATCACTTTTTTTCTTGCATAATCATATTTCGATGTTGAAAAAAAAAAAACAATTTCTTAATTGTAGTCTCCACAGGTCATACGTTTGACATATCAGAATGAAATTCAGTATGTTTATTTGGTATATGAAGATATAGAGCTGTATAGTTTTTAGACATAATCGGGAGGGGGCAAGGGGTAGTTTACCTACCCAAAACCGAAAATAATTATTTTGTGATTCGAATATACTGTGAACTTTAATACTTTAAGTAATATATTCATAGAAATATCTACGTACATGACGTATGGTAAAGTTGAGGTCACTCCACATTTTTTAATAAGTTAAATAGTTACAAATGGAAACCTAAATAGTCTTTCATCTTAAATTGTTATCATGTTATCAGTAAGCCTTGAAAATTAAATAGTTGCCAATCTTAAAAATCCAAACTGAAATGAGTTTTTGAAAACGTGGAATTTAAAGTTATACACAATTGGAATGTCTCATTTTATTTATTTTATTTTATAAAATCTAATATTCTTATAGAGAAAAGCAGAGGATTTTTATCGAATGGTAAACAATTTTTTGTTTTTGTTAATGGATGTTTTTCTTTTGCCAATTTTATTTAATTAAAAAAAAAAATTATAAAATTTGTTCATATATTCAAGGCACTTATTTAGCCACTGTATTGCTATGTAGTGCTTTTTATCAATATTTCTAATGCACAACTCATCCACTATAAATAATTAAACAAATCTGACCAGGTTTTTAGATGTTATGCTATAATTACCATTTATTTGTGATCGACTCCACTGTGCATTATAATGCGTAATTACTATATTTACTTTTCATAGAATGAGTTTAGACAAATTGTCTTCGACGTTAGGTATACATACTCAAATTATAAGTGCATCAATCAATAACACACAGAAAATGATCATGAATGATTCATTAAGAATCATTAACATCCAGAGCTGCAACGACAGCATGGAATGACATTCCGATTGACCAAAAGAACATCCTGAAATTAATACATAACGACGCACAGTGGAGCCATTTGAGTTTTTTTGTTGCAAAATCATATCTTTTGAACCGAATAAGATAATTAAACAGTTTAAACAGCATATGATAGATAACTATGAAATGAGAGTTTGGAAAGGGTGCTACGCTTTGTAGGGGCCTACTTATGGGTTATCAAAGTTAAAATTAGTAGAAAAATGAATTTTATGGTAACTAAAAAAAATTATTTTTACATTTTTAAATTGTTTTTATTTTTTTTCTTTAGGGTTTTATGTTTTAAATTATTACCCAACAAATTAAAAAAAATATATTTTTTTTAAATTAATTTTTTCAATTTTCTGTAAAATATTCATCACAAATCGTAAAAGAAGGTATATCTAAAAGACTAACCATTTCTAAACTATAATTATTTTCTAACTCTATTCGTGACTTCACATGAGGCAGGGAAGAAATAAGTGGATCGGAAGATGCTGCCAACATGTTGAAGAGGTCCTCATTTTACCTTACCCTTAATGCTTTGAGTGTGTTCTGCAATCTATATTTTTTATAAAATTTGTTAAGAGACTCCTGTGCTTCTTCAGAAAGCTCTCCAATTGGCAAAGACTGGTACTCAATTATATCTTTGCCATGCTCCAATATTTTATGGACGGTCGGGGTCAAATTCTTCTGTGGATACATTTCTGCTAAAAGAGATGCAGTTTTCGACGCATATTCTCCATAGTTTGTAGAATTGACATTTTCTTTGCAGTTTAAAACATCCAAGATCCTTCCCAATCTTTTCACGATTTGATTGTCAATTCCAGTGATTCTAGTTACTGCATCACATAGTTGGGGGTAGTGCACTAATTCTGCAATCTTCACTCACACTGAGTGATATTGCAAAATTATTGCATTCATTTTTTTGATTTCTAATGGTGATTGCAAAATTTGCAGCCTCAATCAACATTAGTGATAGTGAGTTAAAAAGTCTTTGCACTAAAATTTAATTATTTTGATTTCAAAAAATGCAATCAGCAATATATTGCAACTTTTTTTTCTTCACTCAAGTTGATTGCAAGAAGAAATTTTGCATTTAATTTGAGGGTCATTTTGATTTATTTTTATTTTTGTTCACTAATTCAAAAGTGAAGACTAATACTTCATTAAAAATATAATTCAAATTATTTTATATTTATTAATAATTATATAAAACAGTAAATTAATTTATATATGTAACATAAATATACGAGTATGACCATCTAGACTTTCTACCAAATTTTAGACTAACTACCAAATTTTTTATCTTCTGAGTGTCTAACATTCCACTAAAGAAAAATAAAGGCCTTACAGGTGCAAAAGAAGGCAAATGCGTGTTGAATTTTAAAAACATTTACCTAATTACTGGATATTTGTTAAGACAACCCAATTCAGTCTCAAAATCCAGTAGAGAAGTATTTAATTCTATTCATATGCTATCATTTTGTTCTACTGTTGAATTATCTAATATCAAAGATATGAGAAGACTCGTGATTTAAACAATCGTTTTATTTACCTCGTCAATTGCACTAAAATCTAGGAATCTAACTTACCTAGTAATGAGTGAGTGAAGAATTCTTGCACTAAATCTTTTGATTGCTAGTGCAGCTTTGCAGTTTATCACTAAGCTGCAAAAAAAATGGTGCAATAATTTCTTTTGCAATATGATTTAGTGGTAGTGCAATGCTAATTTCAATCAAAATTTAGTGCACTACCCCCATCTATGCTGCCACAACCTTTTTTTAAAAAAATCTCCTAGAAGTGTTTCCATCGTTTGAGTTATCATATCCGTGCTTGGGACAATCTACTTTTAGTCCAACTTGTTTAAAAAAAGCATCCTGTATTTGCTTCTTTCTGATCTTTTCCTTATCCTTTATTGATGTATTTTCATCGAAGTTTTCCTCCTCTTGTGGTAGGGTATACGCCAGTTTTAGCAAGAACTCCATACACCTAATCCTTGCGTGCAATGGTGACATTCCATATTCGTAATTCTCCTCATTTGTAGAATCGTTTAAATTACCAAAGTTCTTCTGACTCTTTTTGCAAATCGGGCATGACATTCGCGACGTTGAGGTAATTCAAATGTCCAAAAAAGCATGTACACAAATACGTCTAATCTAGGGACTTAAAACTTACTTTCATACTTCGTTCTGAAAAGAAGGTATTTGTTAACCTGTTAATCTAACAGAAATGCTTTGATTTTTGCACAAAAATCCTAATCGAGCTGGGCAAACTCATGAGCCAAACGAACGTGATCAACAAATAAGACTAGAATTTCTTTTTCAAAACTCTATAGATGTACCGCAATGAATACGGTTTGTTAGACGGCATATCTATATTAAAGAGAACAAAGCAGCGGATGCTCTAAAAGAGGCACAGCTGAGTTCTGTGGAACAAAACCAAGAACTGTTCTCAGAAATGGTTTGATCAGGTCCAAAGTCGACGAATGAATGGATTTCAGAATTTCAAAAGATAGAAGAAGTTAATACTGGCTTAGTTGGCACGCCACAAATCAAGAAGGTAAAATAGATACGCATGGAACCCTAAGCTGGCTAACTGCGCTGATAACAGGACATGGTATCTTCAGGTATCATCAAACATAAATTAAAATAGAAGAAAATATTGCTAATAGATTGTGACAGCACACATTGTGTTTAAATTATCGGTTCTGGTGATTATAAGATTTAGTGTCATTCACATTATAAATGTGAAGACCATTTGGAGCTATAGGCTTCTGTCTTAAGTTAAAAAAACCATAAACAAAAACCATTTTCATACAAAATTTGTTCAATAAACCTTTTATAATCAAAATATATTTTTTATGAATATCGCCCAGATAATATATATGTATTTTGTGGTCCCATTATTGAGAACTTATAAAACTGTAAACGGATTGCAGGTTTTCAAAATTACATTTTTTAGGTTGCCAGTAAAGAACGAGTATTCATAAATCTTATAAAAGCACTTTTTTAAAATTTTACTTTTAAGGAGTGACATCAAGGTCTAAATACTCTTCATGTTTTTAGAAGTTCCTTCTTGGATGGATTTGTGTAACATTGTTATTAACCTCTTGCATAAAATTAAATCTGTATCTCTTTCCATTTAATTTGTATCCTTTTTATATTTAATATTTAATTGCATTTCAGAAAATGTTAATTATTAAACTCGGAAAAAAAGGATTCGTAATGGCATATACCACACTAGAGGACTCAAGGATAGGAAGAGCTATAATCATTTGCTATCAATTAACAATTTTTAGAATGTCATCTGCTTCTTAAACAACTTGACTTTGGTACACAAAAACTCCTAATGAACACTACAACTTCATTAGAGAAAAGTTCATTAAATTTATCAGCAACAAGGATATTTGCATATTGTTGTATGTGCATGTATTTACTTCCTGCCAAACATGACACTAAATTAGAATGAATATATTCTATATAATGAAAATAATAAATGACTGGCTCAACGATAACATAGTTATGTATGTTTGCTTAAGTTGCAGCCATGTACCAACAAACCAAAATTAACATTATCGTAATGAGAAGCCATCTTATACTGCTGGTAACAAGTCTTAAGCTGCAAAATCCTAAACTGCACTATTCCTATTCATGCAGCAATACAGACTCATACACAAATGCATCTTCACAGAAGTACTTGGATGACTCGAACTTTGTTGACAACAATGAAAACAATCTGAAGGTCCTTGCATTATACAAATATTTGAAAGGCCAAAGTCAATACATATTTTTTATATTCTCCTTTGTTTAAATATTTGTATTCATGTGAATATTCTAAAAAGCAAATGTTTGGCAAACAATATACAGTATACACAGTGGGACAAAAAATATTTTGAAATAACTCGGCCATTTGTTAAGGGCTATGTCGATTGATCCACAATTTTACATGAGTATCCACTTGCTAGGGGTGGCGCTATGTGGTCGCATCTGCAAATTCTTTTAGAGCTGGGCATTTCTTAAATTTATTTGGATTTTTAAAATAATTTAGAAATATTTAAATTGAAAATAGTCTGGTTTTTAACTCATTATACTTGAAGTCTACTTTATTTCAAATTTTATATGAAAATTTTGACTTAAAGTACACTTCATAGACTTAATTTTTTTGGATAAGGGCAATAGTCTTAAAATTTTTCCATAATATTTTAAATTTTACTCGCTAAATACAACAAAAAATTAAAAAAAAAATTTGTAAAAATTGCAGTCAATAATTTGGAAAAACTGAACCAGGGTACCGAAAAATAAAATACATAGTTTATAGAGTAAAGAATAATTTTTTGGGTACTGACTAGGCCTTTAATTTTGTATAATTTTCAATTATTGAAAAAATTAAAGAAATGCCAAGCTCTAAAATAATTTGCTGGTACACGGTAGTCAACTTTGAGACCACATAGCGTCACTCCTGCTTGCCTATGGTGTCCACCGTCGAAACTTAAGCTAAATTCTCCTCTGCCATGCTCCTGTCAAATTTTGTATCGATTGGCCTGGCGCTTTACAAATGTCTGAGTTATTTCCAAAATATTTTGATTCTGCCCCCTGTGCACTGTCATTCATTATATTCATAGTAGTGGTATTCAAACATTCATTTCAAAATACATATATTAAACACTTAAACATACATACAAACATACATACATACATACATACATACATACATACATATATAGAATGTGTTGAGTAAGTAACAAATATGGAAATAATTTATCTTAACTGTAGAGTTCACACAAAACTTAACAAACATTGCAACAGTTGTAGAGGTACTTCAACACAGATATCTACACATTCGTATATACTATACTCTTATTATACTGCACATATCTGTGTATTTATGTAGATAATAGAAAAGCTTAAGTTACAAAATTAAAACAGTCAAGACTTTAATACAATAATGTTTTATTGAAAGTTTTTCAACTGAATAATGAATATAGCTACGTACGTGTTTTGAAATAAGGTGACCAACTTAGTTTTCCTTTTGAAAATATCTGTTTCCTATAATGAAGTTAAATTATAATTGGACTATACTAACTGAAAGCGTTAGCCATGAAATATGAAATTATTTCTGTGAATATATATGTTAATATTAATTTAACTATTTTATTTTAAGCTTTAGGTCTTTAAATAATTTTATTTATATATTTTTTTCAATATTTTGCTACTCCTTTGTTTTGAAGTTTTGAAGTCAGGCTTCAGCTCGTTTTATTTATAGATGAGAAGAATGCTAAAGACGGATGTAGCGATCCGGAAAATTCATTACATTCTGCTAATGCAGTTCTCATGCCAATATACACATTAAACGCCTGGGAAAGTACAAATCAAGTTTCTTAAGTATGTGTTGTCGTCTTTGTATTTCTTAACTCCTTTAGTCTGTTACGAGTATTAGCACAGATTTGGTTTTCAATGAAAATTTCACGTAGACAAAACACATGTTTAGGGTATGGTCCCAAGAACCATCTCATATTCTCTGTAACAAGATATCGTTGCGATGAACAGCTTATAATTGCTTAAATTAAAATTACTATGGTAACGACAAACAAGTATTTGTTATATTTGATCATTAAATGATCATTACACCCCAAACATGCAACATAGTTGGTTTCAACTATGTAATTTTAAGCCACACCCAAAGTTTTATTAATAATTCAAAATAAAAGTTTTTTTATTTAAACTTTTAAATGTTGCTGTTGTGACTTGCGACCATAAAAAACTATACTGTGTGGCAATTTTAAGCGTATTCCTGTTTCGGTTCAAAAGATAAGGCTTATACTTACATCAACATCTCATATTATATGGGACAACCTTTATTTTTAATATTTTTATTATCGTTATTACATCGAAAACCCTAATAATAATAACAGAGTGTGCAAATTCCAAATGCTTGTTTATTATGGTTCAAAAGTTAAGAACATAAACGTCAACATTACGTTTTCGGTGGGAGACTCTTTAATTAGTGTTTTTGCTATATTATTTGCTATAGCGGACAAAGTAATACATTCTGTGCTTAAATTTTATACAGTCTGCCTATTACTGTGGTTACTTATATTTGTTACTTATATTGTTACTTATAATTGTAGTGCAGACCACTACATAGCGGTTCAAAAGGTAACGTCTTATACATCAAAAAAGATGTGAGTCTTTAGTAGGAGACCCTTTAAATTCTTACTTTTCTCTACTTTTTATTTTATATTATATTATCAATATTTCGTACACCAGCGTTATGCGAAACATTAAGAACAATAAATTCAATAGAATACCACCCTAAAAGAACGAGGCTTACTGCTTAATGAGTTCCTAAACCATGCACCATGCAATACTTCTTAATTCGAGGAGGAGTACGATTTTCTTGCCAATGTCCAATTCAATTGTACAAGAATAATGACAAGTCAGCTTTAATTTTATTGTATTGACTATTATTCATGTTGACAGAATTGTTGGTGAGCCTTTACTTGTAGTAGACACAACTACGAATACTTTAATCTACCACACTTACCCTTCTGTCTTCTATGATCAATGTTGCATGCAACAAACATGAGAGCTATTTAATTATTCAATAGTGAAAATAATGAAAACATTATGTAACAACATGTTTGACTCATATGACTCTATTTAAGGAGATGGACGTTTTCCAAAAGTTGTTGCAATTCCACAGACAATGTTTATATGCGACAAAGAGTTCAAGAGAAGTTTGTTAAATGTAAATAGTTTTTCCTCGTTTTATTAACAAGAGTAGTTGCCAGATTGTACTTTTGTTTCCAACATTGACAAATGAAAATGAAAATTTCCTGTATAAAGTACAATATACAAGATTAAACAAGAAAGACTAATAGATTTGTGAGTTTACATGAAGTGCAATTAGCATGTGGAACTTTACACTGCTGCAGCAAACAAACGGCTAAAAATCTTAATCAAAAATTGGACAATCGTATAATAAAGTGTATAAAATGACACTGTTCTAAAAATTAAAAAGAATCACCTCAAAAAAGTGATATATAAATTTTGTTTTATAAAGATTTAAAAGTGTTTAAAACCTTTTTGGCTTTCCTTCGCAATTACTTCATGCAGTAAACATGTTCATTTTGTATACATTTTGGCTCTTTTTAAACCAATCGATACATGCGAATGTCACACCAAGATTAGACATTTTTTTTTGTTCATTTCCCAGTTCAACAAATCCTAAGTGTTTATCCGGTGACAAAGTCATAGTTCTCTTCATTTGGGAATGTTAGTACTACCCTGTTTGAATTCCACAAACTCCATTTATATGTGACAGATACATTTGTGCACATTTACTTGCGTGTTATTTTATTTGCTTCTTTTACTTTAACTTTGTTTTTTCTATTTTATTACTATTCTATTTTTTTACTATTTTTTTTTTCAATTTCTAAAATACTGCATGGCAATAAAAAGTTAAAAAAAATTACTATTAAACTACGGAAATAAAAAACAAAATGCAGTAGATTGTTTAAAATCAAAGTGACTTCTACCCGTAGTGAACTAAAGCAGCACAGCAACAAAAACAGTTTCCTACAAAAAAAAAAAAAACCAAAAAAGGGACAGGATATGAAGCGTAAGCATTTTGCCTAAAATTTAGTTTGAGAAAAAATCTGAAACAAAGCTAAAAAAATTAGAAACTTATACAGCACAGTGGGAATACAAAACAAAATGTAAAATATACTTCAAGGCAATTGAATCTGTGGTGCAATCAAATATGTTTGCACAATTTTGCTTCATTATTGCTGGTATTATGGTTCATTTCAAATAAAAGAAACACTAGAAAATGTTTACTTGTATTTATACGAAAGACAGTTTACAACAAACCTTAGAAAACGAAAAATTTTAATTAGATTTAAGTTGCAAGATTTTACAAACCTTTTATGCCAAGTAATTATGTTTTAAAGTAATCAAGTAACCATAAAATATATTTATTTATAATGTTATCTGCTGAATTAAATTATTTATAAGGTAATAGTTGTTATGATAAAACTTTTTCCACCCTTGAATTAGTATTTGTAAAAGCAAAATTGGCGGGCATTTGTTATTGAAATAAACACAAATATTTTTAATTCGTTTTATCATAAAACATTCTATCGATAGCTATTCATGGCATGTTTTCACTTGACTTTTTGGTGCACTAATTGATGTGTGAACAGTTTTAAACTTTTATAAAACATAAGAGCAAGCAAGCTGACGATTATTCCAAAATGAATTCCGTTCTAGAAATAAAATTAACTTTTGCATGTTTTTTTAGGTTAATTAGTTAGTTTTGATTAAAGTGTAGAAAGGTTTTTTTTATTTTTATTATATTGATTTTTATCGATTGCTTGTTAAGATATGTATGTGTACTTCGATTTGTTTTTAAATTTTCGATTTGTATTAATTTTTTAAAATTTCTGCTGATATTTGACTAATGTTTTGGTTTAAAAGAAATATCCTTAATTGCAATGGGTGTGAATTAGTAACAACCACCTACAAAGACTTCAAGTGGGCTACTGCAAAAATACAGAATGAGGCCTTGTAGCCTCAGAAATATTGTCATGGAGCATTATGATATTAACCCATAAAATTTTATAATTAAAAAATATTTTATTTTTTAAGGGATAAGCTTGCATTTATACAAATTTAATGGGTTTTATTATTAACGTAGGGGGATATCGCAGCAAACCACTACATAAAATTACCATGACCTGTAATTATCCCTTTTAAGGCTTTTTTTATTATTTTCAAGTAAATTTATGTTCTTTATGCTTCAAGGCTTAGGAGTTCTTTTAGAGATTAACCTGTCTACCTTTTGTAAGGTATTCGTGACCAGCTCTTGCGGTCAGTAAAAATGGGAGACTGACTTCCATCTTACGGTTGATTTGTTCAAAAATTCCTAGTAATGGATAAAAGATTAAACTGGTAGTCGACAGGTATCCAGAGTTCGGTCGACTTAACCTAGCAAGCGTCGTAACAGTAACAAGATCTAGGATCTAGGAGCCTCTTACCAGCCGCTATGATGAGAGTGTGTAGCCTTAATAGATTTAATAAATATTACTAAATAATTTATAAAGATTTTTTAAAAATTTTCAAATTCAGATCTATAATTATTTTTTAAAAGAGGAACAAAAATCAATAAAAAAGGAGTTTCGATATCCAGAATTTCATCTTTTGAGTAAATTTTAGTGCTTTTTGTTGTAACTATTTCAAATAATTATTACTTAAAATTTAGAAATTGTAATTCAGATTTTTCAATTTCACATTACATGTAATTTGTAATTGAAATTACATTTACATTTAGTTGTAATTGAAAAGAAATTAAATATAATTTAATTACTTGTAATTTATAATTTAAAATTTCCAATTTCAAAAATTTGAATTATAATTTCTGAATTTTAAGTAATAATTATTTCAATTGCTCATGCAATGTGTAGTTGAATAAGTTCAATTACAAATTACAGGGACTTTAGTCCCTCACTTTAATTACAATTACTTGTAATGTGTAATTGAGAATATGCAATTACATATTACCTGCGATTTTTAATTTTGAAAATTTAAATTTATTGAGCCGAACTATTTATTTTACATACATATGAAATTTATAGTCAAGGTTAAGTTCGTTTTTATTCTCTCTAAGAAAGATTAATTTAAATTACAAATTAGGTGATAGTATTAAAGAAAAATTGGGAAAAATTACAATTTTAGACACCAGCAGAGCAGAATGCACAGCTACGTCCGTCATCAGCACTCTTCGTATCTATTTACTTAGGGTAGTGTTTAGTTGTATTCTATCTATTTAACCAACCAAACCCAGATAAAGGAATACGAGAACACTTGTATTTAATTATCAATCGTCAGTTGGTGTCTAAAAATTTAATTTTCCCAATTTTTCTTTAATACTATCACTTAATTTGTAATTTAAATTATTCTTTCTTAGAGAGAACTTAACCTTGACTATAAATTTCATATGTATTACCTGTAATTTTAATTGTAATTGAATTTTCCCATATCAGTTTTTCACATATCAGATTGTAAACCGAAATAAGATTTATTTAAAAGCATTAGTTCAGACAGGTGTGAAGATCTGAACTAATGTTGATAATTTTTTGCAAGTTGTACAATTCGTTATTTTATCTTCTTAATTTAAAAACTTTTCTGTAAAAATATTATGGCTGACAGGGTAGAAGATGTATCAGATATTCTGTATAAGTTTTCAACTTTATAATCGAATAAATAAGTTTTATGTTCAAAAATATATTTTCTATAGTAAAAAAATTATAAACAAAAACTGAAATTTAAGGCAACAAAATATATAAAATAATCTTAATTTATTTATTTAAAATATCTGTAAATCTTTTCTTATAACAATAAACATTTAAAAAATACTTGCTTATATTTCAACATAAACGGCAATAGTTCATAAATTGTTAAAATATTTCTGCATAATAATGTTTGTGTAAATGTTGTGAGTATTGTTTGCTTTCTTTTTAAAGAAAATTCTTTAACTTTATATATTTTTTTAAATAGTTTTCATACTTTATATTTAACTTAGAAAAACACATATTTGTTATGATTTATGATTTTTTTTTTCAAATATGTTAGTAATTTCTTTATTACCAGAATATTTTTAGGTCATGTTTTCAGGCAAGAATTTCTGTTATAAATATGTGCGTAATACATGCTTAAACACACAAATGTAAATATTTTATATTTAAGTTCACATAACTACATAATAATATATTCATGAACTTTAGTGATGATAAGTTCTGGAAATGTTTTCAAAATGTTTTGAAACTAAAATCTTCATTTTAAAATATTACATTGTAAAAAGAGGCAATGGAAATTTATAATACTTAATATGCACAATAAGCTTGTCTTGCTTCTGTCTTGCTATTTGATATGTAATTAGAATTTTACATTTATTTAAAGTGTGATTCACTTTGGATCTCTCCATTAAATTATTTAGAAAAATATAATTTTTACAAAAGACCAAAAAAATTATAATTTTTTTAAAAGACTTCTTTTCAATTTAATACAATCAACTTTTTAGAGCTTCAGTAATGGTTAATGTATTTTATTTATAAAGAGGTATCCATCCCTGGATAAAATTGTAAAATTCTAAAATTATTTTATATTTTTGTAAATAATGTTAAAAATATATCACTGGCAAAAATAAAAGGTGCTGTCAAGTTTGCAGCACCTTTAAATCGGTGTAATTGCGCACTTTCACTACCTTTTCTGCTACAAGAAAAAATTGCTTATGTTTTATTCTGTACTATCTGTGGCCACACACGTTGTGTGCGTCCTGACAACATTTTGTTCGATTTTGTTTTGAAAGTAATCCACACCAAATTTAAGGACGCATCCCTGGATAAAATTCTAAAATTTTTATAAAATTCTAAAAATTATTATAAAGCTCTGTAAAAAAAGAAAGGAAATAAGTTACTCATTATTTTAAAACAGCGCAATCTGTGGCGCAATATTGCTTTAATATACTCCTTCAAAAATAAGAGATGCCTTAAAGTATGCAGTAGCTTTAAATTGGTAAAAAACGGAATACTTCCACTGATTTTTCCCCTTTTCTCTTTGTGGAAAAAAGTATCCTATATTCGAATCAGGATAGTAAGTTACCTCTTCACAAAATTTTATTAAAGTACATCCGGTATAATGTATAATGGCTTAAAAGATAAGGTCATATACAAACATGAAATATCATCACCTACTTATTGCTGTTATGATGGCGACTATTACGTCAGCTATGAGGGCACCCTTTATCTTTTTACTCTTATTATTGCTGATATACATTTATTTAAATTTCAAGCCTCTGTCTATAACGGTTCCAAAGATAAGGCAACACGGATCAAATAATATTACCTCTTGGGACACCTTTTAATTTACAATTTGAATTTAAACACTTGTTGTTATAGAGGACTTGCCTATAGATTTTTTGTAAATTTCAGTTGTCTATCTATAACCGTTTAAAAGTTTGACAATATACATACAATTACATTAACTATTGCGACACCCTTTTATTTCTAAATTCAAATTTTTACTGAATATTATAGCGGACTTAGCAATAAAGGTTCTTTGTAAATTTCAACCGTCTGTGTACAACTGTTCATATGAAATAAACTATTAGGGCACCCCTAATGAATAATTTTGAATATAAGGTCATAGTAACACACTGTGTAATTTTTTAAGTCATGGCAAAATAACCATATACGGACACCACTACGTGATAAAACACCAAAAAAAAAGACCCCTGTCTCCCAGTTTTGCCCAAAGTCCTCCAGGTTTTTTTTATGGGCCCTCAAAGATGTGGGGCCTCGATGTCATTTTTGCAAAAAATTATCATATACTCAAGCTCATATTTTGGAAACCGTTTGAAATTTTGATATACTCTCTGAGGCAAAGTTGTAGCTCTTGTCATAAAGAACAAAAATTGTGAACATATAAAATCAAAAAAAACTTCATCTTCAAGGTCAAAATCGCAAAAACTTTAAAAAATTCATTTTTTTACCTTTTTTCCCCTGTTCAGGTCCATAGGCAGCAAACCGTTCAAAATTCAAGAAAACAGTCAACTACAAAAATGAACCTAAGATCTCAATAAACAACTTTCTAGAACATATGAACTAAGCGGTACCTAAACGGTGTTAAGAATCATTCCTAGGAAGTTCATATGTTCTACAAAACTGTTTATTGAGATCTTAGGTTGATTTTTGTAGTTGATTGTTTCCTTGAATTTTGAACGGTTTGCTACCTATGGACCTGAACAGGGGAAAAGAGATTAAGTTTTTTTGATTTTATATTGTTACGTTTTTACTTTACGTTGGGTTCTTTTAATTGCAAAATAAATACACTCTGTTATTACTTTTTCTGTAAGTCACTTTATTTATTTAACACCACTGTTCAAAAATACAGCAAACTGTTAAACACTCTTAAAATTCGACAACTTAACTCTTTGACTTTTAAATTAATACTGCCATAAACCATCGAGAGCACTAAAAGCAGTTTTTTCTTTATCCTTGTCAGCTATCTCGACTTGCCAGTAACCGCTCTGTAGATCTAGCGTAGAAAACCACTTAGTACCTGCTAGCGTGTCCAAGGTGTCATCGATTCTTGGTAGCGGATAACTGTCCTTTTTGGTAACATCGTTGTGCTTTCTGTAGTCAACGCAGAATCTAGTGCTGCCATCTTTCTTCTTTACTAAAGGTTAGGTTAGGTTAGGTTGCACGGGTCGCCGGCTGCGCAAAAAAGGGTAAAAGCCGACTCACTTGGGTCCCTTAGGTCCCGTTGTGACGCCCGAAAGAGGGATGAGCAGGATAGATACCTACCGATCCCCACTTTAGGTTTGGTGCAAAAACCAACCGGAGAGCCGGATAAATGAGTTTATCCTGTTTATATCGCAACCCGATAGGTCTGTGAGGTCCTGTAATATCGAGCTGCCTAGCAGCGCCGCCCTTTCCATAGATAAGGCCGGACAGTGACAGAGGAGGTGTTTCACTGTTTCCTCTTCCTCCTCATCCTGACAACTTCTACAGAAGTCATTATGCGGTAGATTCAATCTCCTAGCGTGTGCACCTATAATGCAATGCCCTGTCAGCACAGCCACTAATGTGCCTATTTGACCTCGAGGGGTTCTCAGCAGGATTGCAGTACGTTTGCAGTCATACTGAGGCCATAGAAGCCTCGAGGTCGTGCAGGTGGGCTCGTTCGACCATCTGGTCTGCGCAGCCCCCAGTAATTCCTGCTGTATGTTATCCTTACAGCAATTTAGCGGAACACCGACTAGTTGATCTATCTCCTGGTCCCTAAGGTAGGTTCCAGATCTAGCCAGTTCGTCCGCAGTTTCATTTCCGGGCACTCCCGCGTGCCCTGGCACCCAAAAGAGTTCCAGGTTGGAATGTCTCGCCATCTCATCAAGAGATGTCCGGCATTCACGAACCAAACTGGACGTAGTATAAACGCCCGATAAGGAATTTATCGCAGCCTTGCTATCAGTACGGAACTGGATATCTTTACCATATATCCTGTGATACCTTAGCCAATTTGCCGCTCTTTTTATGGCAGAAATTTCAGCCTGAATAGTGCTGCAATGATTTTGTAGCCTAAAACTCATCCTTATTTGAAAGTAAGGAATGAAAACGCCTCCCCCTACTCCAATGTCCGTTTTAGATCCATCTGTGTAAACCTCAAGCACGTTTTCTTGATGACTTTCATGTGTCATCATGGATGACGTGCCTGAAGTTGATACTTCGAACCTTCTGGTCGGCATGGCTGAGGGTGCACAATAATCAATATTTTCCGGGATGGTCGATATGCGCACACATCCCAAAATATTCGCATGGCCGAAATTCTTCGATTTCCATGTCCCGGCTGCACTAAGTCTTACTGCCGAGTTCAGGGCCAGCTGTTTGGCCATTAGATCGGCTGGCAGCCAGTGCAGCATTGTAAACAAAGCCTTTGATGGTGTCGTGCGTAAGGCATTTGTGATCATCAAAGCTGAAGTTCGTAGTACTTTGTTGACTATACTACAGTATGTAGGCTTGCCTAGTGCAGGCCACCATACTAGCGCTCCATACATTAGTATGGGCTTTATTACAGTATTGAAGAGCCAGTAGGCATTTCCGGGGCTAATGCCCCAGTTTTTACCTATGGCTTTCTTACAGGTATATATGGCTATTAAAGCCTTGTTTGCCCTAAATTGTACATTAGGGTTCCATGACAGTTTGTAATCTAGAATAACACCCAGATATTTCGCACTGTCAGACAGTTTAAGCTCCATTCCATTAAGGTGTGGTAGCGAAAATGTGGGAATCTTGTTTCTTCTAGTGAATAATACAAGATCCGTTTTCTGCGCATTAACACTTAGACCACCTTCGGTGCTCCACCTACTAATTTGTCTAAGCGCTGTTTGCAGACGTTGCGATATAGTGTCCAGGTGTTTGCCTGACACAGCTACTGCAACGTCATCCGCATATGCCACGGTTGTGAACATCATAGAGTCCAGTACCGTAAGCAATGAATTTAAGGCGAGGTTCCAAAGAAGAGGTGATAGCACCCCTCCCTGTGGTGTCCCTCGTCTGGCTATCCTACAGACAGTAGCCCGCCCCATATTGGATATGATGACCCTATAGGTCAGTAAATTCCTAATGAAGCTAATAATCGACTGATTAACATCCAGTCTCTCCAGAGCCCTAATTATGGCCTCCAGTTTCACGTTGTTGAACGCCCCCTCTATATCAAGGAACGCCACCAATGCATATTCCTTATGCTCTAGAGATTTTTCAATACATCCTACGAGCATATGCAGTGCCGTCTCAACCGATTTACCCTTGGTATATGCGTGTTGAGATGTTGAGAGTCGGTTTGGATTAATTGTTGTTCTCATATGGAGATCAATTATCCGTTCCAATGTTTTCAGAAGGAAGGATGACAGACTGATAGGTCTAAAATCCTTCGGTGAGGTGTGCGACGTTTTTCCTCCTTTCGGGATGAAAACAACGGAGCACCTAGTCCACAGTTCCGGAATATACGCCCATGACAGACATGCTGTGTATATTCGGGTTAACCATGGTGTTACAAGATCCGCATTATGCTGCAGGTCAGCAGGTATAATGCCATCAGGACCCGGAGATTTGAACGGGTCAAAGCTCTTTATAGCCCACAAAAGTCCTTCCCTGCTAATAGGGATTGAATTTTGCGGGTGGCAGTCTAAGCAGGTTGAGTGTTCCCCTATTAGAGGAATACAACCAGGGAAGTGCGTGTCCATGAGTACCTCAAGGGTCTCACGTCCACTGGTAGTCCAGTTACCACATGGTTTCTTAATGAAACTTGGTACAACTTGCGACACTGATAAGATTTTACGAAGTCGGCTCGTCTCAGAAGCCCCTTCTACGCCGCTACAGAAGGATTTCCATGACGCTTTCTTCGCATTTCTTATCAGATTTTTAAATCTATTAACTGAGGCCTTATATGCTGACCAGTTACCTAGTCCCTTTGCCTCATTGAAAAGTTTGCGGGAGGTTTTCCTAGCTTCCGCAATTTCGGAGTTCCACCAGGGTGGTTTACTCTTACCACGGCAGATGTTTACTCTGCAAGATTCAGACGTCGCTAGTTCGAATGCATTTGTTAGGGCACCGACTGCGACATCAATACCCTGCCTATCATTGATGACAGGAGGGTTTGAAAGAAAGTCTGAGAGAAAAGATCGCTGTTGCTCCCAGTTTGTTTTCCTTCTGTTACGCCGGGGTGTAACCCCATTACCCTGAATACCTATCTTAAATTCAATATACCTATGATCAGAGAAGGAGCAGTCATTTGAGACTCTCCACGAACTGATCAAATCTGAGTGCCTAGTGTCTACTAGCGTTATATCAAGTACCTCCCTTCTATTTATCACAACAAAAGTAGGTTCTGAACCAACGTTAACTACGTCTAATTTACTACAAAGGATAAAGTCAAGTAAAAACTCACCCCTTGTGTTGCAGTCGGAGCTTCCCCATACGACATGATGAGCGTTGGCGTCTGCTCCAATGATTACCGGCAAACCCAATCTATTTGCCATTTCTACAATGCTGCGAACTTTAGGTGGTGGTGCTTCGCTATCATACGCCATATAGCTGGAGACAATTATAATTGTTTTATTTCCTGTCTCCCATGCGGCTGCAACCGTATCTTCATCACTGAAATCAGACAGAATGAAGATATTCAAATCGCTTTTAGCCACTATACACGCTCTGATCTTACCTTGACCATTCGTGTGCAGTAGCTTAAAGCCTTTTGCACCGAGCCCGCAAACCCTGCCTTGGTGTAGCCAGGGTTCTTGGGCTAGGACAAGCTCCTCCCCTCTCTCAACCAGGCGGAGGAGCAGTGCAGCCGAAGCTGCTTTAGAGTGATGAAGATTGACTTGCGTCACCTTCACCATCTCTTGTGGCGGGTACAATTGTGACGTTGACGTCCTCTTGATCAGAGTCCAAGAGGGCGTCCTCGTCAACTGCCTCGTCCATCCTCTCAAAGAACTCACCCACAAACTCAGAGTTTGAGAGTGCGTCCTCATGAGAGCTTAGACTAGCAGTCTCATCGTTTGCCACGTCCGGAGATGGATCATCATCTCCCTGAGTCTGGTGATCCCTATCGTCACCTCGGTAGACACGTAGGGTGATCGTCTCAAAACCATAGAAGATCATCCCACGTCTCTCTCGAAGCGGCGCCAGAGATTCCCGATTCAGCAAGACGGTGATCCGTCTGGATGTACCTTCAGGTTCGGAAATCTTGGCTACCTTCCAGTCATTGGTTGGTAGTTCAGGATTTCCTATCTGAATGAGATCCATAATCTCCTGAGCTAAGAATGGCTCTTCGGGAATTCGTGCCATGGCCCTAGGTCGGCGGGGAATCTCTTCAAGAGAAACCACGTCGAGCCTAGCGCCTTCCCAAAGACCCTCCAAAAGAGCAACAGCCAGCTTCAGAAGCGTGGCTGATCGCTCGTTTGAACAGGCCATGAGTTTGACACGCCCTCTGAACCATCCTGCATCTACGAATTGAGGAGAGGGCCCTGGATTGTCTTTAAGGACTCTCCAGAACACTTTCATCAGCTGCTTACGAACCACCTCCCAGTTTGCATGAGAGATGGAGCTGTCCGCATCGTTGCGGTCGATGACAGCACGTACGAGGTTGCCTTTGGCGACCTCGCTGAAACTCCTGTCCATCGACTTGTGCTTCGGACGCTTGGTGTCGGGCTGCTGACTTTTCGCATGCGTCTCCTCCTCCGACCTT
This sequence comes from Phasia obesa, assembly GCA_949628195.1. Classification (NCBI taxonomy): domain Eukaryota; kingdom Metazoa; phylum Arthropoda; class Insecta; order Diptera; family Tachinidae; genus Phasia; species Phasia obesa. The sequence continues at coordinate 112,457,424 of OX451218.1, forward strand.
TGACGCTTAGGTGCGTCAGTGGACGAAGGTGGAGGTGCATGCGGTTTAGCCAGAGTGGATTTAGCCCATTGCAGAGAGGTTGATTCCTCCTTAGTGAGCGACTCAGCTGGCTTCTTGCCAAGTTGGCCGACGCATTTTTCGGCTGCTCGCCGTTTCAAAAAGGCCCTTCTGGCAGGTGGGACGTGCCGTGTTGGTCTATTTGTGTTGCCTTGTGAGGCAGGGAGCACAGCTTTGGAACCCGAAGACATGTTCGCAGTTCCTCCACTGGCGGGGGGAGGTGAGACAGTGGAACCCGAAATCTTGTTCGCAGTTCCTCTGCTCACAGCCGGCACTGGGGCAGCTGCAGCTGATGTGCTTGCAGCGCCCGAAACAGGGGTTTTAGCCTTAGCGGCACGGACCTTGGCAGCTTTTGAGGTGCTTGGTTTAAGGTTCAGAGGCACCTCGCTGTCTTTTGTGGCACTTTTGGTTAGTGCATTCTTTGTGCATTTGGATGGTTCTGGTTGCCCAGAGCCTCCTCCTGCGTTTTGTGTGACACCAGTGGTTTGCAGATTAGCCTGGCCTGGCGTTCCAACCGGACTAACCTGGATCTCAGTCGTAGTCGATTCACCGCTTCCTGAAATCGACGAAGCGGGAATAGGATCTCCGGAGATTATTAAGCCCCCGACCGGATACATGGGGCATGGTTTTTTTTTCATTTGGGATAGGGGGGGGTTTGCATTTTATACATACTGCCATGTAATTTTAACCATTGCCTGACGGGGAGTCAGACAGACCACCAAGCCGCCCAATATGGGAAACAGACGCCGGTGGGATTATGGACAGTGGACAGTAAAAACGGACGTACCCTGACAGAGTGACCAGTCTCAATGAAAGGAGAAACACTCCGTGCAGGGTAACTGATAGCCGCCCCATAGGGGAAACAGACGCTATCAGACACTGAGGGGGAGGGTAATTCTTAGTTTGTACCTGTCATGAGCCCGTCTGGCATGGGTGGCCCTACCAGCATGGCCTCATGGCATGCACTAAGCCTCTGCATCGCGACAAGATGACTACCCATCGCAGAGGTTCTTTACTAAAACTACCGGCGAGCTCCAAGGACTCGAAGATGGTTCGATAATTCCGTCTCGCTCCATTTCGTTGACTAGCTGCTTTACTTCGCTCCGCTTGGCTAGGGGAATGCTCCTACGGGCTTGTTATATGGGCCTCGCTTCTCCAGTATTTATTTCATGCTTCACTATTGCCGTTCTACCTTGGCTTTTATCTTTTAGGGCGAAGACAGAGGCGTACTTTCGTAGCAGCTGCTTGGCTTTGTTTCTGTCAGATGGCTCCAGCTCTGCTACCCATTTCCCCACGTGTTCTGCTAGTATTTCGCGCTCTTTAGTTGACAGTTTTTCAGGCTCTGAGTCTCTCTCGCAATAATTATGGCCTCTGCTGGTGTACATTGAGCTATCTGAGAGTTTTTACCAATTACTTTTTCACTGTTGGATAGATTTAACACCTCTCTCCATTCTTAGAGGTTTTCACGAGGGCTTTTGCTGTTATTGTCTCACTCTTAATTCCTGATGGTTCTACCACCCACAACCGGTTGTCCTCACAATCTTCCTCCATATGTGCCCATTTCACAGTTTCTGCCTGAGGTGGTAATTTCTGGGATGCTACAGCAACCAACTTCCTTACTGCAGATTTACTCACATATCCAATATCAAGGGGTATTTCGACGTTTCGCCAGATCATTATTTGTTGCCCCATGCGCAGATCGACTCCATGCATGATCATAAAATCTGTGCCAATAATAACTTCGTCCACGATATCGGCAACAATGAACACATGGTCCACACTCATGTTGGCTATAGTTAATCTGATTTTGGCCTTACCATAGACAGTAGCAAATTCTCCGGTAGCGGTGCGCAGGGTTACATTATTCAATTGTTCCACTTTTCCCTTTACTAAATCGGGCCTTATTATAGACTGCGACGCTCCTGTGTCTATTGTCAGAATACGCTTTCCTCCGTTGATATACCCGCTTGCAGTAAGATTGCTGTTTTGCTGCTGCATCACAGATATGGAGATTATGGGGCCCTCGGTTGTGGGAGCTAGCTCATGCCCCGTAGTGCTAGCTCTCTTTAGTTTAACGACTCTCGTGATGTTCCATGAGTCGCACGTTTATTGTTTCTTGGCGGCGAAACAGATCTGGCTCGTTTTCTTGCTGCCTTACAGTTTCATTGAAAATGGCCGACTTTGCCGCAATTAAAGCACTTAGCGTTTAAGAAATGGTTTAAGAAATTTTATTTAAAAATTCCAAAGTAGATGTCTCACACTGCAAATGATGTGTGACTGTTTACAAGAAAAGGAAAATAAAACAAAATAAATAAAAAATTATTAAATAAATGAATAAATAAAATAAGAATCATTTAAAAAATAAAAAAAAAACGTTTTCTGAAAAGGACACAAATCCTAAAAGTAATGAAATTACGAGATATTTTAAGATAAAAATCTTAAAAGTTGTGTGCAAGTATCTGATTTTCTGCTCCTACTTGTTTCGTTCTCATGTTTATCCTGTCAACATGGCAGATATGCTAAAACTAGTCGAAAACAAATACTAACAAACTAATAATAAGGGAGAAAGGGAGTTTGATAGTTGCTGCTGGATAACCACCATTTTCTACTCATTTTTGTTTTTACTTTAGTGTTTATGGTTACACCTATTAAAATATAATATCAATTTTTATTGAGGCAAGAGGTTGTAAAAATTATCTTCCTAGTGGTCATACTTCTCCATTGAGAGCTACGTCGAATATTTATGGAAAACCCTATGTTTTCATTTTCTAAAGCTGAATAAAAACATTACTAAATCTACTTGGAAACACTCTATTCTCTTTTTTTTAAAAAAACGCATAAAATTTGCAAAATCTCATCGGTTCTTTATTTGAAACGTTAGATTGGTCCATGACATTTACTTTTTGAAGATAATTTCATTTAAATGTTGACCGCGGCTGCGTCTTAGGTGGTCCATTCGGAAAGTCCAATTTTGGGCAACTTTTTCGAGCATTTCGGCCGGAATAGCCCGAATTTCTTCGGAAATGTTGTCTTCCAAAGCTGGAATAGTTGCTGGCTTATTTCTGTAGACTTTAGACTTGACGTAGCCCCACAAAAAATAGTCTAAAGGCGTCAAATCGCATGATCTTGGTGGCCAACTTACCGGTCCATTTCTTGAGATGAATTGTTCTCCGAAGTTTTCCCTCAAAATGGCCATAGAATCGCGAGCTGTGTGGCATGTAGCGCCATCTTGTTGAAACCACATGTCAACCAAGTTCAGTTGTTCCATTTTTGGCAACAAAAAGTTTGTTAGCATCGAACGATAGCGATCGCCATTCACCGTAACGTTGCGTCCAACAGCATCTTTGAAAAAATACGGTCCAATGATTCCACCAGCGTACAAACCACACCAAACAGTGCATTTTTTGGGATGCATGGGCAGTTCTTGAACGGCTTCTGGTTGCTCTTCACTCCAAATGCGGCAATTTTGCTTATTTACGTAGCCATTCAACCAGAAATGAGCCTCATCGCTGAACAAAATTTGTCACATTTGAACATTTCGAACCGAACACTGATTTTGGTAATAAAATTCAATGATTTGCAAGCGTTGCTCGTTAGTAAGTCTATTCATGATGAAATGTCAAAGCATACTGAGCATCTTTCTCTTTGGCACCATGTCTGAAATCTCACGTGATCTGTCAAATACTAATGCATGAAAATCCTAACCTCAAAAAAATCACCCATTATAAGTCATATATCACCCAACATATTCACCAGTTTATCACATTTCAATGGCTTTTCTGATCAAAGGCCATATTGATGAGTACTTCATATCATATAAGGATACCAAAATTAGAGCGATTCTTGCATAGCGGCAAAGAGGAAATTTTTCGTTGCGCTAAACTGAAGGAACCGATTACTCAAAATTATCGTTTTAAACATGTATCTTGTCAACTGCTGACATTACTTTGGTCCCGGTAAAAAAGTGCTGTTTAAAATTTTATCATTAAATGGTTACTACGTACAAAATATTCAGCATGGTTGGTTTTAACTATATAATGTTTAATCCACAACCAAAGTTTTTTCGTAGGTAACCAAAAGATTTTTAAAAATAAAAATTATTTGTTTGTTTATGTCATCGGAGTTTATTGGTTTGTGCTTTAAAAAAATAATAAAAAAATGTATAAACATTTGTTTCGGGAATTCAATTTAAAATTAAATATTTAATCATTTCTTTTTCGCTCTTGCATTAAGCGCGTGGCAACTAATCATCCGTGGCATTCTAATCATCCTGCCCTTACCTTTATCTAAAATCCAAGTTTAATAACACATGGAAAAGCCATATATACTCGCATATGGAAATAAACTAGCTTATTAGCAGAAATGTTAACCATAAATTGGATTGAAAACTTTGACTTTATAATTGTATTGTATTATATACGGGATATCTAAAAAATCTTGATACTTTTCCAAACAGAAAAGTTCTAAAATATTTAAGTTACAAAATCTTCTTTAATATTGTTTTTCGGAATTTCAAATTATTTCACAGCAACCATTAATTACAAAATAATTGTCTAGAACTGCAAGATAAATCGAAAATAAAGACTTTTAATTGTACGTTTCGAAAAAATATTTAATTAACATTTGGAAATGGTGAATACAATAGCTTGAGTAAACAAAATGCATGAATGCACTAGATTTTGTATGTAAATGCATAATTACAGATTAGCATATACGAGTATTTGTAATTGTTTTTTAAGGGCGGTTTAGACGGTACGACTTTACGTACGTAAATCTCAATTGAAAATAATATCAAAATTGATTCCTCTTTAAGAAATGAGAGTAAAAATCTTACGACTAAGTTTTTTTGCATTTATACTAGGATTTGGGCTACGGGAATTACCACCCAGGAATTGTCGGGAAAAGCTATAAACAATTTCACGGGAAAATTTTTGCAAATTTCCCGGGAAACGGGAAATTTAAAATCATGAGCACTTTAAAGAAAATTCATTTGTTCTTATTTTTAAATAAGCATTTCTTTTGCCATCACGCACATATTTCATCTTTATTGTGCTGAATAAAAAACAACCATTTTTAAAGTTATAATATTTAGATAGAAACTTACATATATGCTATAGATCGAGTGCAATTCAATTGAGCAGAGTTGTGGGTTGAAGAATATGTTCAGATTGTAGAAAATTTAGTGGCTGTTTTAGTCCCATTAAAGTTACAGTGGAGGCCTTAAGCCGCAGCGGCAAAAATTTGTAAATAGCAGATGTTATTATTCAGACCCTCTACGAGAGCTTTTGGCTATTATTTTGACTCTTGCAAAAACAATGGTTGAAAAGAAAAATAAATGAAGGAAGGCATGATAAAACGTTTGCGAAACTTAATTATTTAGGTAGTTTTATTGAGAGTTATTTCATTTATTTTGATTAAGAGCTATTTCATTTGACTAAATTTGCATTATTCTGGATACAGAGAAAACTTTTAGTCAGCGAAGAAAAGAAAAAAGATGAAAAGAAAAAAAAAAGAAAGAGAAGAAAATCCTTGCGCCCGGCCAAGGGCCGGCTATGCAGAAAACTTTAGTAAGCGAAGCCGGTGTTGGTTATACCACAGAGGAGAAAAACCTTGCGCCCGGCCGAAGGCCGGCTATGCAGGAAAACTTTAGTAAGCGAAGCCGGTGTTGGTTATACCACAGAGGAGAAAATCCTTGCGCCCAGCCGAAGGCTGGCTATGCAGAAAACTTTAGTAAGCGAAGCCGGTGTTGGTTATACCATAGAGGAGAAAATCCTTGCACCCGGCCGAAGGCCGGCTATGCAGGAAAACTTTAGTAAGCGAAGCCGGTGTTGGTTATACCATAGAGGAGAAAATCCTTGCGCCCGTCCAAAGGCCGGCTATGCAGGAAAACTTTAGTAAGCGAAGCCGGTGTTGGTTATACCACAGAGGAGAAAAACCTTGCGCCCAGCCGAAGGCTGGCTATGCAGGAAAACTTTAGTAAGCGAAGCCGGTGTTGGTTATACCATAGAGGAGAAAATCCTTGCGCCCGTCCAAAGGCCGGCTATGCAGGAAAACTTTAGTAAGCGAAGCCGGTGTTGGTTATACCACAGAGGAGAAAAACCTTGCGCCCGGCCGAAGGCCGGCTATGCAGGAAAACTTTAGTAAGCGAAGCCGGTGTTGGTTATACCACAGAGGAGAAAAACCTTGCGCCCAGCCGAAGGCTGGCTATGCAGAAAACTTTAGTAAGCGAAGCCGGTGTTGGTTATACCATAGAGGAGAAAATCTTTGCACCCGGCCGAAGGCCGGCTATGCAGGAAAACTTTAGTAAGCGAAGCCGGTGTTGGTTATACCATAGAGGAGAAAATCCTTGCGCCCGTCCAAAGGCCTGCTATACAGGAAAACTTTAGTAAGCGAGGCCGGTGTTGGTTATACTATAGAGAAGGCCGGCTACACAGGCCGCGATGGCTCTATGATCTCTCTATGGTATATGGAACAGCGGCTTCGCTAACAAAATATTGTCTGTATAGCCGACCTTTGGTCATATATCTATGATATATGGTATGATATCGAAGCTATGGACATCCTTCTTCGGGATGTACCTGTTATACCATAGAGGTTAAAACGGTTAAACAGTGCCCGGGTGCAAGTATAATTTGTATTGGGAGTTATTTCATTTTTGTTGGGACTTATTTCATTTGGGACTTATTTAATTTTTTTTTGTAAAAATATAATTGTTTTGAATTAACGGTTAAGTTTTTGTATATTATTTTATTTTGGCGTTGGTAGTTATTTCGTTTTTTTAATTTGGAAGGTATTTCATTTTTGTTGGGACTTATTTCATTGGGAGTTATTGCATTGGGAGTTATTTCATTTGGGAGTTATTGCACGGTACCGCTTTTTTGTGCTATATTAAGCTGTGTTTTTTGGAATTTTTATGCGATTTGCCTTTGAAAAATTGACATCACTTAGAAAAATGTATGCCTGATCACAAAAACTTGACATGTCGTAAAACTTGTGTGACCATGTAAACCGCCCATTAACGTGTTTAAATTCCTTGTTAAGTTTGTTGTACTGAATGTGACAATAGCAGGTGTGAGTGTAAATAATTTAATTATATATTCCTTTTCTATTTCATTACATACCTAACATAAAGGTTTGTAATCACATTGATTTGTATGCTTCATATAATAATGTATGTGGATATCTTCACTAGTTTGTATTGTACAATAACTGCTTCAACATCCTTGGAATAGTGCGTATACCAAACTATTGTTGTATTAAGTTGCATATGCTAGTGTAGTGTTTTCTGTTTATTTTCTGCTAGAAAAGCACAAAATAAAATTTTAAATAATTTTCAAGTCACGTAATACATGTGATTTTTTCATCATTTTTCAAGCAGTTGTTTTTGTTTTTGTTTGCAAAAAAACCAACATGTTATTGAACGTGATTTAATATAAAATACTACTATAATATGTAGTGTATATTGTATTTACTACTGCGTACAATTTACATGTTCATTTACAGCAATATTGAGCGTGTATTTAAATATACGCCAATTAACCCAGTTGGTCAATTTGTTACAGAAAACAAAACAGATATTTATGGTTATATTACATAAAGAATAAAAGTTCAAAGTATATTTGAAAAAAAAAAAAATAATTATTGTCTGATTGGGGTGGCAAACAACCCCTTGTCCCCTCCCGATTATGAACAGAATCTATTCAGCTCTTCATCTTCATACACAGAAAAAAATATTTTCACCAATTAATGGTTTTAATTGGTTTCAGATTAAAATTTAATTAAATAATTAATTGATTCAATTATTTGTTTTTTTCCTAATCCACAGGCCCGTAATATACTAAATGAACCTGGTTACATTCGACTAAGAAGGAGGGACACTGCTTCTCTTATCCGTACATCAGAGGGATAACCCGCAAATTACAGTAACCGTGAAACATACATTTTTTTGTCCAGTACTGGTTGGACTTAACATGTATATTTTTATTTTTAGACTTAAGATATGAGTAATTATTGATAGTTCAATTATATTGAAGATACAATAAATAAAAATTGCCAAAAAAAATATTTGTTTAATTAGGATTTTTTTGTTCTGTTTTAAACAATTATATATTTGAATCAATTAAAAATTTAATTGAACTTTAATTTAAAATTAAATTCAATTAAAAATTTCGTGCAAACATTTTTTCTCTGTATACCAAAGGCACATACTGAATTTCATTTTGATAAGTCAAGCGGTATAACCTGTAGAGCGATTACAAAATTGTGGTGTGAAGTATGCCCACCAACTACACAGCTCTTCATCTTCATATATCAAAGGCACATACTAAATGTCATTTTGATATGTCAAACGATATGACCTGTAGAGCCGTAACAAAAAAGTGGCATACACACCCACCAATAAACAGACATCATCGCAAAATTAGACTAAGTGCATCAGGACACCTCAAAATAAATAAATCCGTATACTTTGCTTATACTACGTGTGGTAAAGTAAAAGAAAGGGATTTGGTAAAAAAATGAAAATAAATGTATAGTTTCAAAGCGGATATACCGATTGAATGGTTATAGTAGAGCTGTTCGTAGTCTTATGTTATAAATTTAGACTTTATAGTGCTTAGTGTAGAGGCGCCGCGGCATCACGTTGCTCTAAATTATTTTATCCCTTTCAGACCTGGTTGCATCGATTGTGCGGGTGGGTTTCGGTCTCAATATTTATGCTCCTATTTGACCAATGTCAAAAATGGGTCGATTTCGCTGATTGATCTTTATGTTTGTTTCTTACATTTATCCGCTGTTTGATTTACCGTTACTTGAATTATACAACGAAATTCTTGCACTTTTAGTTTTGTCAAAATAAGCCGCAGAAGTAAGTTGTGTTTTCAATTACAAAAGTACTAATCTTTAACAAATAGCGAAGTGAGTATATTTTAACTAAAATAATGTTTCAAACCAATAGAAGTTATTTGATGCAAAACAAATGCGATTTAGGTAAAAATTTTACCGAGATGCATTAATTGTGGGTGCCCTGAATATCCTCGAAGGATTTAAAAATGGTAAAACCATTAATTATATATTCATGCGATATAGAGACCATATATTCCAAAAATTATGAAAAAAAATCCCAGTAGTTAGCGTCAGGTCTAAAACGCTGAAATTTTATTAAATTTTAAAATCCAATTTCAAATTATGTATATTCTAACTTAAGTTTTTGAGCTTAGTAACGGAAAATGACACCCGTTGTAGTGAATCGAACCCACAACTTTCAGACTGCTAGACTAGCATACTACCTACTAGCCTGCCAGCGCACACTGATATAAATTAATAATCTTAAATGTTCCGGAGTATTTGAGAAAAATTTCTAGATGTTGAAACTATCAGTACAAAAATGAGAACCTTCCTCAAGAATCAGGGATTATAGTTTTAGCTGTTTGCACATTGTACGCTTTTTTTAAGTATATGTATATTGATTATTTAAAAGCAAAATCATGAGTTTCTTAACGCCAACTTCGAACATATCTACATACATATAATAAAATAGTAACTCATTTCCGTCTGTCTGTCTGCTTTTCATTTGTGTTCGCATCACGTAAAAACTACTGGTATCCTTGTTCTAATATGGGTTAAATTTTTTTCCGCAAAAATTAACTCATTTCCACGAGTAAGTGGAGATAAGCAGTGAAAAACGCAATTTCCGGCTTACCGGTACCTTGAAATTTTCGTTTTAAAACTGGGATATTTTCAACACTGTTTTCGTTGAAAGTGGTGCATTTTAAAAAATATTGTTCAGCATTAGGCGCCAATTGAATAAAATTTGTATTTAATTTGTATTTTTCAACACCTTTTCAGAGCTTTACAATAAGATTTAGAATTTTTTATAAATTTTATAAATTTTATCCAGTGATGGGTACCTGTATATAAAGTAAATACATAAACCATAACTGAAGCACTATAAAAGTAAGAGTCTTATAATTGGTGTTGAATACTTTCAAAGCAAAATCGAGCACAAATATTGTCATGACGTCCATGACGTGGCGGACACAGCTAGTTGTTAATATTTTTGTAAACACCTAGTGAAGGCGTCTTAGTGACGTGGCCAACTGGGTTGAAGTATGTAAATGTACTTACTGTTTAACTACGAAAAGAATATAATATATTCTTTTAGTAAGTAAGAAAAAAGTAGCTATAATTATATGTCTTTCGTTTATCATAATCCGTTCTTTCTGTATTTTGAAGAGAGTTTGATTTTGCTTTCTGAAAACGGAAACAATTTTCATAATTTAAATAAATAAAATACTCCATCAGGTATTTGCTATATGCTCTTGTTAGTGTCAAAAATATTTCAATGTTATATATATAATTTTAAATATATACTTTTGATATCTTCACTCCAACGAGTATTTGAATCGATTGTCATTGTCTTAAGTTAACAAAATATATTAAATTTTATATTAAATTCCTAGGTGAAATAAACTCTAGGATTTATTTTTAGCGTGAAGACTAAATTATATTTTTTATATATATTTAGCGTGAAGACTATACAACTAATTACTCGTTCCAAAGTATTACCTAACGAAGATTTTTCTAAGTAAGGTTGCATAGGTCGCCGGTTTTGTAGTTCAAAAACTTTACTTGGGTCCTTGTGGTTGCTTTGTGATGCCTGAAAATTGAAAGTGCAAAACCATCCCAAGTCTCGGATAAAAGAATTTATCCCAATCATATTGCAGACCGATAGGTCTGGAAGATCTTGTAGCCTTGGACTACCAAGAAACCTTAACTTTTAATGACAAAAGATCGCCACAATCTTTACGCGTTTAACTCTCCCATTTACACTTAATAGCTTCTTCTTTCTTAGTGCTTCTTAACAATCTTACTAGTAACAAAAATTGAATGACTTCCATACCCACTTCTATACTGCATACTGCATGTTAATCTAAGCTAAAATTAAGAATGGGATTTATTCTTCTGTCAATTCGTCGGGCATTTATGTATTACATAATGAGAAGGGTTACAACAGTTTTTAACGAAAAAGGTACATTTGCACTAATTTTACTATACTTGATGTACGATTAACCCAACTTACGTTCTACTATCCGAATCTATATGATTAATATCTTAACTAAGTTATATTTGTTTCTTGTACAAAAATTATATTTTGTCATCTGAAAATAATTCTATTTATATATGAATTTCACAATTAAAACAAACATTTTGTTGCTACTACTTTATAGTTGTTTGCTTTTAATAATAAACTCAAAAGTAGATCGGCTACATTAACAATTTAATTATAATTTCTCCCGCGAGGATTTTTAAAATCAATTATTCAATTTCAGGCAACACTGAGCTTTATTTATTTTATAACGACGAAATTCAATTTAAAGTTCCCACAAGCAAAACAGAATATTTATATAAATATATAATAAATATTCTAAACTCTATTTAAATATTTTTACACATGCTATGCTAATATACACTTTACCTTAAATCCTTAAATGGTTGTGCCTGTGTAAAATACAAGACATTTTCAATAATTCAATTTTGACACAATAACATTGATGATTAGGAGTCCTAACATACGAGTATTTGTTTTAGCAGATACACAAACATCTAGGCAAGCAGTTTGTAATGTTAATTATTTAAAACTAATTTTGAATTGCTCTGCTCTGCTTTTATTTCCGTATTTCGAAAGTTTCGTAAACTGTTTACTGTATGCGGATATGTACATGTGTATATTAGACACATATTGCCCTGCAAACAGGCAGATGTTAAATGATTCATAAAAACAATAAGAATAATTCATGAATGTTAATGAACAGTTCATAAAAAAATATATAAAGTTCAATGGGTGCCTTGGTAGGCTAGTAGGTAGACTAGCTATCAGCTTGGGGGTTGTGGGATCGATTCCAAACAAAGACTCTGGGTGTTTCAATACAACAAGGGAAGGTCTATCTATGCTCCATACCTTAAGTTTGAACATAATTTGCAATTGTGTTGTAACATTAAATAAATAAAAATATGTCCTCACGATACATTCTACCTGTTTTCGCATTCTAAGCGTCTATCTAAAAAGTAGAAATAGTGTAGTTGTATATGGCAACTTATAACACACAAAAGCGCAGGATGCTATTGACGTATAGAATAGTAAAAGTAGGTCTATATCAACATTTCTATATGTCAGAATGAGCGAGTAAACTGGTATCTAATTATTAACACTTGCCGCTAAGTACACAAACTCAATTAATTCTATTAATTTTAGGAAAATTTAAATATCACTTTCCATTAAAACAAAAAAAATTACGCTACAGGTGATTATATGGAAAAACAAAGATACAATAAAATTTTTTTATTGCCAATTCAGATTTTTTCAGAACATAAGCAGATGAAGGTGGTAACGGATAGAACCTAATCGCTAAATTAGTACGTAATTGCGTCACTAATAGAATAAAATACGAAATGCAACTCTGTTGTATGTCTACTCAGAAGAATGTTCAGTTAAAAAAATAAGTCCACTGCATGGTATATTATAATCGTATTACTGCAAAAAAAAAATAAAAACACATGTAAAGGGTGATCCATTTCTAGGTACTTTTTTCAATAGCGTGTGAGTCGTGTCATGCAGTCATGTTATTTTTGTTTAGTATTGTTTGGCATTTCATAATGGAAAGACTTACCCCTGAATTGCTTCGCTCTATGGGCTCTTGAAAAGTTCCACTATGATCCGACGTTTTCGAGGCAAATTTTGTTTAGTGATGAGGCCCATTTCTGGCGCAATGGCTATGTAAACAAACAAAATTGCCGCATTTGGGACAAAGTGCAATCTGAAGATATTCAAGAGCTGCCACTTCATCCAGAAAAAAACAACGGTTTGGTTTGGTTTGTGGGTCGGTGAAATCATAGGTCCATATTTCTTTAAAAATTATGCCGGTGTGAACGTAACCACCAATGGCGACCGTTATCGTGCCATGATAACCGACTATTTGATGCATGAAATTGAAGCTCGTGATCTCGGTGACATTTGGTTTCAGCAAGACGGCGCCACTTCCAATACATCGCATCAATCAATGGATTTATTGAGAGAACATTTCGGTGAGCACATAATTTCACGTTTTGGGCCGGTCGATTGGCCACCAAGATCGTGTGATATCACACCGTTAGACTTTTTCCTGTGGGGATATGTAAAGTCTAAAGTTTATACGGAAAAACCCGCTTCGATTCATGCCTTAGAGGAAAACATCACGCGTGTAATTCACCAGTTACCAGTCGAAATGCTCGAACGAGTCATCGAAAATTGCACTCAACGGATGGACCATCTGCGACGTAGCAACGGCCAACATTTGATAGACATAATCTTCAAAAAAAAGCCAAAGAATGTTCTTTCAAATAATAATAAACATTTTCCATTAAATTTGAATTTTCTGTGTTTTTTTCTTTAAAAAATTAGGGAACCTAGAAATGATCACCCCTTATTTTCCTGATAACAAATTCATTTTCAGATGTCAAAAAGAGCTCACTGAAATAAAAAATTAGAAAGAAAATCGTACGTATTTGTCCTTTAGTGCTTTTTTTGTATCTAATAAAATAGTAAATTTTATCCATTTTTAAAAAACAAAAAATTTTCACGATTATAATAAAAACGATGTTTTTATTATAATCTGCTGTCAAATACTAATTGAGTAAGCATAATTAAGTATGTGTGAATACTAAATTGAATTGCTCAGTTAATATTAAATTATCTCAATTAAGAAATCATGACTGAATTGGGTATAGCGCATGGAACATCTAAAGTCAATTTTTTCCTTTCAAATGTTGAAATTTTGCTTATTGACGTAACCGTTTAGTAAGTAAATCAGTCAAGGCGAGTTAGACTCCCTTTAATTTTTAATTATTTTTTTATACTAGAGCAGAGTACTATATACCACGTGTAAATATCAAGTGCTTGCCTATAATGTTTAGAAGAGAAGGCCAAATTTCTCAAATCATCAAATCATCATCTAGGGACATCTAGGGAACTCCCTATTTACTTATATTAATTTTATATTCGTTACTTGTAGTTTTATAATTACTGTCCAATTATAAGATCAGAGTAAAATATTCTCCCTATCGAAACACCCTTTCATCTTTTGTACTTGTACAAATTAAACATGATTTGTGCACATTTAAAGTGTCTTCTCATTCCGGTTCAAACGGGTACATACATACATAAATTTGTGTCACTTTTGCAAAAGCCTATAATTTTTATTTTTTCACATTTTTTGCTATAGCCGATATAATTTTATACGTTCTGTATAAATTTACGTTTCAAAGTTAAAGACATATTCGTGAAAATCGCATTGTTGTAGGAAATTCCTTTAAATTGTAGTAATTGCTGTTGTAGCGGCCATGGTAATACATACACTCTCTATGAAAATATCAGGAGCCTACCTATTGCGTTTCTAAAAAGAAGGCAATATACGTGAAAAACATGCCACTGTAGGAATACCCTTTAATTTTTAGCGGCCGTGATAACACGCCTTCTATTCAAAATTCTAGAGTCTAGCTATTACGGTACAAAAAATAAGACCATATACGAGTACGCAGAATACTGTCTTTAATTTTTAACCGACTTCAAAAAAGAAGGAGGTTATCTATTAGTCTTAATGTGGCTTTTTTTAGGTATGTAACCGCAGAACTCAGCCATTTCTGAACCGATTTTAATTTTTTTTTCTTTATTTGAAAGGTTATGCTTTCAGTTTGGTCTTGTTTTACTAAGTCCGCTATAACAAAAAGTATAAAATTTGAATTTGGAAATAAAAGGGTGTGCCAATAGTTAATGTAATTCTATGTATGTAGCCAAACTTTTGAACTGTTATAGACAGACAGCTGAAATTTACAAAGAATATTTGTGGCCAAGTCCTCTATAACAACAGGTCTTCAATTTAAAATTGTAAATTAAAGGGTGTTCCAATAGGTGATGTTATTTGATCTATGTGACCCTATCTTTGAAATCGTTATATACAGAGGCTTGAAAGGTGTCCCCATAAAAGACGGATGCTGGTAAAAATAGCTTAACTTTTGAACAGTAATAGGGAAGGCTTGACATTCACATAGTCTTTACCTTTTTTCCCTCTAATTTTGGCGCATCTTTTATTTGGTTTAAATCTAATTCTTACAGATTACTTCTTACATTTTTAGTTTAGAATTGGTGCCCTTCTATCTGTTTTGAAGACGGTTTTTTTTGCGACAATTATTACTATTCGTTATAGAGGCCATAGTAATACAACTTCAGTGAAAATTTCAAGAGTCTACCAATTATGGTTAAAAAATTAGGCCATATTCCTGCAAATAACGTCACTTTCGGGACACCTTTTAATTTTTGCTATTTGTTATAGCGGCCACAGGAATGCACCTCCTGTAAAAATTTCAAGAATCTACCCATAATCGTTCAAAACTTAGGCCGTATACATACAAATCACGACAATATCGGAACTCCCTTTGATTTTTAGGTTTATTTTTTATACTTGTTTATATAGCGAGCAAAGTTTTAATTACTGTTTGTAAATTTTAAGTATATGCCTCCTACGTTTAAGAATAAAGACGTCACATTCTAAACAGTTTTAGTATTTGTTGCTATAGCGGCACAGTTATGCACCTACTGTAAAAAATGTCAAGTATCTACCTATTACTATTCCAGTGATATAATGCGCTGAAAAACAGACAGACGGACAGACATTGTAGCGCAAACAACAGGTTTACCTTTTTAGTCTTTAGGTACGGAACCCTAAAAAATAAGTATCATTACTGAACAGAAAATTGCGACAAAATTTTTCCGAACTGAACTATCATGATATTCTTTAGTCTATTAATGATAAAATATCAAACCAAACTAAGCACTATTGGAAGTTGAAATGGAACCAGAATGGAATATGGCACTTATTTTGCCAAACGGTGAGACTTCTTTGGTAGAAGTGGCTATCATTTTTAAAAATTTTAAAAATCGGGGAATTTAAATTTGTGGCTACAAGGAGAAACTGCTTACGTTTTATTCTGTATTTTTGTAGTAGACTTTAAAACATTGTAGCTTTTATAAATAAAGAAATATGTCCTTGTACATTTCCATAAATACCACACTCAACTTAATAAGTTATTCACTATAACAAAATTTAAGAACCTAAGTGGACTTAAGTAGTTATTCCTTTTTGTCACAGAAGTGTTAGTGCCATTTCTGATACAAAATGTTTGTAGGGAATAATGTACATCATACAGTACAGTTTTGTAGAAACATTGTTTAAATTCAAGTACTTACATATGTATTTCTTGTTTGCTTGTTTGTATGTGTGTGTTCGTTGCCTTACAAAGACTACTTCGTACCTTGTAAATAATTTTGGACAATATTAAATGCAGGTTTAGGAACCTGCAATCTATATAGTCGTATGTATAGGCGTAATACTTTATTACTTATGCATGTTTAACTTCTCTTTCAAGCATGACTTCATTTCTCTTGGTCTTCTTCAAACAAATAAAACACTTCAATATATAAATAGTAAGATAAATAATGTCTTATTGTTTAGTCCATAGTGACCATATACGTACATATGTGTAGTTCATAATAAGAGGTGTAATTTTGATGTAGAATATTGTTTTAAAATTATCTGCTTTCGATTTTTAGGTTACAGATTATTTACAATTTGTAAAGTGTTTAAACAAAATCAAATATTCTACAGGTGTTTACTTTAAAATTTTAGTTGGTTTTAGTTGTGTTCACTGAAAAAGAAATTCTAAAACCCAGAGTTATGTTCCTTATTTACACAATTTGTCTATTTATTTTTGTCAGTTATTTGTTTTCTGTTTATTTTTATTTTTTTTCATATAATGCAATTTTTATTTATTTTTTATATATGCCTCGTTTTTGCTTAGTTTAAAACGGCTGCAGTTGCTAAACTACAAACAACTGCATAGAAATTAAAGTTGAAATAAGTAGGCCAAATAAAATGTTCCGATGGCTGCCTAGTAACTGTATAAAAGAGAGAGTTCTATATTTCGCCCTGCCGTATTTTATATAACCTTTCCTATAGTAATGTAAGATATTACCTTATACTATTATCTATACATATAATAAAATAGTAACTCATTTCCATATGTCTGTCTGCTTTTCATTTGTGTTCGCATCACGTAAAAACTACTCGATGGAATTTAATAAAATTTTGTGAATATCAGGGTGCTAGATTCCAATGTAGGATACCTTTTTCCGCAAAAATATATCTCAGAGAAAGTGAAGAAAAAGCAGTGAAAAAACGCAATTTCCGGTTTAAAACTGGGATATTTAAAACACGGTTATATTTTCAACACACCTTTTTATTTTTGCAAGTGAGATATAAGGTGCAAATTGAATAAAATTTTTATTTGATTTGTATTTTTTACTTTGTGGGATTACATTGTTATTGAAATATTTTAAACACCTTTTACAGAGGTTTACAATAATTTTTAGAATTTTATAAAAATTTGAAAATAAATACATTATTTCCAAGAGATAAATAATTCTTGCAAAAAAAAAACCGACTTCAAAACAGATAGAAAGGCATTAATTCTGAACTAAATCTAATCTGTAAGAATTAGATTTAATCTGTAAGAATTAGATTTAAACCAAATAAAAGATGCGCCAAAATTAGCGGGAAAAAAGTACAGACTATGTGAATGTCAAGCCTCTCCCTATTACTGTTCAAAAGATAAGCTATTTTCACCAGCATCAGTCTTTTATGGGGACACCATTCAAGCCTTTGTCTATAACGATTTCAAAGATAGAGTCACATATATCAAATAACATCACCTATTGGGACACCCGTTAATTTACAATTTCAAATTAGAGACCTGTTGTTATAGAGGACTTGGCCACAAAGATTCTTTGTAAATTTCAACTATCTATCTATAACGGTTCAAAAGCCATATACTTATATCACATTACATGAACTATTGGCACACCATTTACATTATAATTCCAAATATTTATACTTGTTATTATACCAGAGAAAGTAGTGGACACTCTGCCTAATTTTCAAGTGTTTGTGTTTAACGGTTCAAAAGATAGGTCCATATAGGTCATATTACATAATTATGGGGACACATTACACATTATGGGGACACCTTTTAGTTTCTAACTTCAAATTGTATACTTGCTATAGTGGACTTTGTAATACAACTATTGGGACACCCTCTTATTTCCAAATTCAAATTTTATTTTTTTTTTGTTATAACGGAATTAGCAATACAGGTTCTTTGTAAACTTCAGCGGTCTGTGTACAACTGTGTACAAAGTATGGCCATGTACATCAAATTAAGTGAACTATTGGAGCACCATTTAATTTAAAATTTTGAATATTTAAATATTTTATTATAACGGTCATAGTAATCGACATTCTGTAAAATTTTCAAGGTTTTGTCTATAACGGTTGAAAAGATAGGCCCATATAGGTTTATTTATGACACCTATGGGGACACCCTTTAAATTTTAAATTAATTTTTCTTATTAATTTCTGCTGTTGGAAGATATAGTGGCAAGCAATTTTTTTAAATTTAAATTTGGTGCCATTCTTAATGTTTAAAAGATTAGCCCATATAGGTCAAATTACGACACCTATGGGGACACCCTTTTAATTTTTTTTTATTAATTTCTGCTGTTGGCAGCTATAGCGACAATCAATTTTTTTTAAATTTTAATTTGGTGCCATTCTTAATACACGAAAAAAACATGATTATTATATGGGGACACCCTTTAATTTTTAATATAATGAACTGTTTTTAAAACGGGACCAAACTAGAAGCAAAACCTTTCAAATAAAGAAAAAAATTTAAAATCGGTTCAGAAATGGCTGAGTTCTGCGGTTACATACATAAAAAAAGCTACATTCAGACGAACTGATAACCACCTTTTTTTGAAGTCGATTAAAAAGAGAAAAAGCAGTAAAAGTACGTCGACTTTTTTTTTACCAATTTAATGGTACTGCATACTTTAAGGCAGCTTTTATTTTTAAAAGTGGAATATTTTAAACACGGTTGGACAACAGATGGCGCTGTTTTAAAATAATGACAATATGACAAAACAGCGCCGGCGTTGACCGCTTGAGACCCAAGGCTTTTATTTCCTTTTTAATTAATTGTAAAATAAAAGAAACCAAAACACTGATCATTTTCAAGATTTATTTTTTTAGCTTCATTTTCGCTATTATAATATAAGAAATTACACGATAGTCCTGTCTTTTTTGTGAATTTTTGATTTTTTGTTAAAAACAGCTAAAAATATTATTTCAGAAGTAATTGGCTAATTTAAAAACGGATAAATTTTAATTTATATTTTTGGTATTCAAATTTCACAATTTTAACCCAAATTATAAATTCAGTGAAATTCATTACTACGGGCAAGCTAAGTGCTTAATTTAGCTTTCCTGGAAACCTTAACCCCATTTTTAGATAAGCTAAAAATACCTTTTTGATTTGGATTCATTGTTTTATTGTTTTTCATTTTTAACATTTTGTAAAAGACCTTAAGCCGAACGAAATCTTCTCAACTTTTATAATATATTAATATATTAAAATTAATATATTAAAAATAATATATTAATATATTAAAAAACACGTGGATATATTTTACAATTTACGACTCAGTATGGTTTTCCAAAAAAAGCAACTCTGCCACAAATATTAATTTTTTATTTTTGTTTATTTGTGAATTTCCATTTTTATGTGTTAATTTCAATCATCCATAGGGTTACTTTTATAGTGATTGAGTTATGGTATATATATTTTCGTTATTAGAGGTACCCATTCCTGGATACAATTCTAAAATTTACATAAAGTTCTAGTATTATTCTAGAGTTCTGTAAATAGTGTTTCAAGTATCCCGCTTTCAAAAATAAAATAAAACAAACAAATTTGCAGAACATTTAAATCGATAAAATTTCGTACTTTCACTACTTTTTATCGATTTTTTCTTAGAATTGAGTAATATTTGCGGAAAAAGTATCCTATATTTGAATCTAGATAATAAGGTACCTCCTCCCAAAATTTTATTAAAATTCATACAATAGTTTTTATGTGATACGAACACAGATAGACAGACGGAGAGACAGGTAAAAAAAAAATTCTAAAAATTGCTGTTTTGTATTCCATTTCGATTATTCACTGCACCAGCAACAAATTTTTTAAAAAATATTTCATTAGAGAAATGGGATATATAGACTTTTAGTTTCTTTTTTGCTTTTTCGGTGATTTTTTTTCGATTTCTAATACAACAAAGCAAAAATAATAATTGTATAATAAAAAAAACAAAAATATGGGAAAACATAAGGAAAATAGAGGCGCTCGCCTCTGGTTGACTATTACTCCTCCATTTATAGCCCGATTTTACTGATTTTCATTACAGAAATCTTAGAAACTATAACTAATAGATTGGTATACTAAGAATTTATGCAGAATCGCCAGAATATGTATTTCAACACTTATACGAACGGACAGACGGATAGCGTCAGCTTCCAGGCATGCACATAGAATCTTTTGAGATTGAACGTTTTCCTTGAATAAATTTTCAAAATTAGAATCGGAAGGAAAGTATTCTTCGTTTCCTATACATTTGTCCAGTTTCAAAAGGACTACGGAAATCTTGTCTAAATAAAAGCTCTTCTGAGTGTTGGTTCCAAGGGTGAACAACTAACTCTTTTCATTAAAAGTTGTGACTTGGTTTGAGTAAGGAAACTATAAAAATCCAAAAATTTCCAATGTAGATCCCATTTTGTACGATTTTAATAAAAGCTGTAATAATAAAATTATTTGATTTATTTATTGTAAATATTAGCTCTATTCGTATAAGGAAAATTCTAAGATTTTAATGAAGACACTTCAAAGCAAAAAAAAAACAATTATGTGACATTGAGGATGAAGTCCGAGAAGTTCAGTAACATTGGTAGCACTTTTAAATGTCATATTTGAAGTTGAATTTTTGAACTCACTCCTAAGCTATAATATGATTGTATTACTTCAATTCGGGTCACAAATGTATCCACGATTTTCATCCAGTCCGCTATATTTGATAAGTGCTAAAAATCAATTAAATGACTGATGATAAAACAGGTTTCAATTGTCAGCTTTACAAATGATTTATTAGAAGAGGAGTTTTTAAATTTATGTACTTTTTTATACTTTTTTGATGTACTGTTCTTTTCGAATTGATAATTATTTTTTCAGCACTCCTTATGCCACCTCTTAAGCTTAAGGACAGTAAACGAAACAGTGCAACTGTATACCAAAAAGTGCTGTATACATGAGTATGACTAAAATAAATATACAAACAGGATGTTTGGATTGAAATAAAATTAACTCGTATATTTTTTGGGATAGGACACACATTTACTACTTACATACTCGTATATACAAACTCCCACAGATATTTTGTTATTCTGAGTATTTTTTAGATATTGTAAACCATGCAGGCATGTGTGAAATCATGTGTAAGTTACTGTGTTGCTTTTGCCCAAAGAGCGTTAAGTGAATTAAATTGCAACTTGCACTTTACAATCAAATTATTTACAAACTTTAATTAGAGTCAGCTACTTAATGGTTCCCTGTAGGGATGGTTTGCTTACGCCATGTGGACATGTTTAAGTGAATGTTGATGCCACTAACGGTCTGGTTTATTTAAAACAATACAATATGGCTTAGTTGTATGTGGTTGTATGAGTATACAGGCTCTCATATCACAAACAGACAAAATCTATTGTTTTGTTTTAGAAAATGCATGTTTAAATTTACCTGCAAGGGAATTTATTAACATCATACTTGTCAAGTGGCTAGAAAACCATATACATAAATTTCCTAATGAGAACAAGACATACAATTCTTTGAAATCATTTAAGTCTTTAACATTTTTGTCGCCGCTTGAATATACCGGCACTGTATATTCAAGCGGCGAGAGAAATTGCGAATGACAGTAAATGTTTTTTTGCTATTGCGAATTCTAATTTTGTTTGAAAATACATGTGTTAACAATAAGTTTACACTTAAATTTGAAATTTTGAAAGGGAATTCCGTGAATACAATTAAATTTGTTTTTGAGGGAATTCCTTGAATATTATTTTTGTAGGATGCCTTTCTTCTCTTCTCTTCTCTTCTCTTCTCTTCTCTTCTCTTCTCTTCTCTTCTCTTCTCTTCTCTTCTCTTCTCTTCTCTTCTCTTCTCTTCTCTTCTCTTCTCTTCTCTTCTCTTCTCTTCTCTTCTCTTCTCTTCTCTTCTCTTCTCTCTCTCTTCTCTTCTCTTCTCTTCTCTTCTCTTCTCTTCTCTTCTCTTCTCTTCTCTTCTCTTCTAAGTTGGATAATAATATGGTTGTAACATTACAATATATTTATTATATTATTAATAATATGGTTGAACTACATACCATAATATTTTGCCCAGAGATTATAGTTACCTCAACCACGTTTTTTCTTTGCGTGTACACAAAGTTAACTGTATTTCCACTTTTTTATTTGATCCAAGGTCCTCAAAATATACTTTTGTTATAGTCTCTTTATTTAAGCCAAATTCGCTAACAGCCGCATCAATTTATCAGGATAGGAAACACAAAATAATCGAAGGCCTTTTAGTTTGGAGAATGTGCTGTTGCTGCTGCAAAAAGCATGGCAATTAGAAACGTGTTCGCCAATGTATATATTGCACCGGCATTCATGGTGAAAGATGCGGTCAATTTTACTTTAAAGTAATGTTGAATTCATCCAGAAACTGCAAATATGTACTATTTTCCGATGACATTTATTCCTTTTTAAGTAATAAATGTAAAATATACACACTAGAAACTGTCTCCATGAGCTGGTTTGCTGACAAACCGACCTTAGCCGCTTAAAAACTGTGTGGATAAAATTTGAATGCCAAAAATTAACGTTAAATATCTTTTTAGATTCCTACTTTATCTGTCACCTCATGCAGTTTTATTCTCCGATTACCCTATTCCATTCTGAGTTCTGAGGTGACCACAACTTTTTAACGACCTAAATATTTTACTTCAGTTGCCACTGTATTCGATGGAGCAGATTTCCTATAGTATTTATTCGAGCTTAACATGCGCACACGGAATTTACGCAAATCGCAACTAAATTTCCATTAATTTTTAAGGTTTCTATTGATTACTAAGGCCGCTACAACATTGAATTAGAAAGTGTGTTTCCATGAAATACGTTTTCTGACGTCTATGGTTTTAGCTCTTCAATCGTTACAGTAGAAACATAAATTCAACATTTTGAGTTATTTCCATACAAGAGAGAAAGTAAAACGACTTATTTTTTAATTTATTAAGTTCCGACAGAAAGAAATAGGCTTAACAGCAATGATATCAGAATAAAATATAAGCAGTTTTTCCTTGTGTGAACAGACTTGTTGCAACTATATATATTTTTGATAACCAAAAAGCATGTCGTGAAAATTCGTTGATTCGTAAAGCCTATGAAAGAATATTTTTTGTTTTTATATTTTTGAATAGTCTGTTGTAGTCAGATCAAAAACGACTGGAACCAATACAGTGAAAAAAAGAAGCAGTATGAAGGCCTTCTAGAAGGCTTCTTTATTCCTTTTTTTTGGAGGCACAAGGCCTTCCCTTTGCATTCCATTCCCATATCTTTTTTACATAGGTTGTCGTTACGGAGCATGACAAAAACTAAGAAAGGATGTTCTGGGACAAGATTTTTATTGTTGAGTTAATTTTTTTAAGTATTTTAAATTAATTTTATTTTTATTTTAAATTTATTTTTTTTTTAATGAAATATTTAAATTATTTCTCTTTTTTTCAAGGCCTTCCAAAAGGCTAAGGAAGGCACAAAATAATGATGGTCATAGCGAGACCATGCATGAAGTGAGCAGGGTTGTTTCGTTTTACCACTTGGAAATGTATTACTTTTATATACATAGTACATACATATGCACGTATTAATATTTTAGGGATAAAGTTTATTTTAAGAGCAAAAAAAAAACACATTTTTTGAAGATTAATTTTGAGTTGAAACCAGACGAATTATGTTTTAAACAAATATGGGAATAATGTTTATTTGTTACGTTTTGAATAAATGAACTTCTGAGCTCTTAAAAACTTCAGACACATATATAAATCCTATGTGCCAATTCATAAAATTATTTTACAAACACACAATAAAATCAATTGAATTTCTATTTTGTTCAATTTTTATTTTTTTTTTCAAATAAACGAAAGTTTTTATAAGTAAATGAAACCAGAATAGTTTGTATGTCTGCATATGGATACATGTGAGTCATATACTATATGTACGTGAGAATGACTTTACTTGAATGCAGCTATATTGCGTATACTTGATTCATATATTAAAATCCATACAATATATGACTTTCAAAAATATCTCATATTGAAAAAGAAGATTTTTATGCCAACCAACGGAGGCCATATTTTAGTAAATATATTTTTTCATTTAATCCCATATCAATAGAAGTACACATATCTAAATGTGTATGTATTTTTATTGGTTTACATACCCTACAGTTTTGTACTCTAGAATGTTTTGTTAGCTAAGAACTACTATTTTTAAACTATTTTTTTAATTTCTACGCGAAAATTTAACAGAAGGTAGGTACATTCGTTGGTGCTTTTACCAATGAAGAAAGTGCTAATTAATTTTTTTTCAGTGTATATTCGAGGGAATTCTTAATGTAGGGGGACCACTTCCATAATGGGTCCCTTTTCGACCCTCTTCCGTCAACCAACCAGCCCTTAATCTTGACTCTAGTGATTTTAGACTGTCGACTGGTAAATGTCGGCATTCTTTCTCATCACGCAGTCTCTAGTAATTGCTAGCATTTGATCAAGGCTGAGGTCCCCCATGGCATTCACCAGTGGTCCTGAGTATTATGCTAGACATTCACAGACTATGTGCGCTACCGTCTCAGCCTCTTTCCTTTCCCCGTCTCCTCTTCTGCCTCTGCCACTCACTTTTAGGCATGAGCTGTTGAGACTCCCACTCGACGTTGAAGGAACGTTTTGAGGTGCCTGCTTCCGAAAAGGATTTGTCTAAGCCTACAGGGCCAGGTGCTTCTAATTCATCCACATTCATAGACTAACCAGTCCACCGCTTGCGAGGTTTCTGTGTCATTCTATTTCGCTATTCTCCCCTGGCCAGTGGCAACCGGAGTTCCTAAAGGGATTAACCTCTCCACCTCTAACGAGTCTTCCTTGTCCATCCCTATCGAAATATCCCGGTTCAACGCCATAGGAGAACCTTTAGAGATTAACCTGTTTAACCCTTTATTATTGGAGAAAACGTTGTCCACCCACACAGAGCTCCTTATGCATGGGTAGGTCTACATTGAAACTGGAGGTCGACTGTTTTCCAGAGTTCTCATACTAACGGCCAAGCAGCCTCCTGACCACGCATCCCTGGCGTATGCTGGATTAGGGTGGGGTTTTTCCAGATTACGGTTCAAGGAACCCTGGCGTCTGGTGTCCCCATTTTTCCCGATAGCACTGTGTCAAAGCTTTAAGAATGAACCGCAATAACAATTAGTTCCCCACAAACTCAGAAAATTTTTCTCTCTAACTCATCTCAGGCGAGATAAAGGCGATTATTTGAGATCCTTGAGTTTGTGTAGAAACTTTGTAAGTTTTAGTAAAGCAATTCCGTTTAGGTTCAGTATTTCTTTGGTAGCAGTTTCGAAATTCGTCCGAAGACTTATGTCTTCCACTTCAAAAAGATGAGAAACGAAAGCTGATTTTGAACATTATCCAGAATCACACAACGTTATGATGGAAGCAAGTTTAACCCAAAGTAACCTTTATTTTCGATAGAGAATTGTTGAGGACTGAGAAATTATTTTAGAACAAGGTCAGCAATACCGATAGATAGATAGATAGATAGATAGATAGATAGATAGATAGATAGATAGATAGATAGATAGATAGATAGATAGATAGATATATATATGTACATATGTGCTCAGTTTATTTTTGGTACTTAACAATGTTTAGAATAACTCGTAAAAGTAGAGCGTATTTATGCATATATCGTCTTTTGCTCTGTTTTAGCACTAAAGGGTATGTATCTTCGAGTATTGTATATAAATATGTAATGCGTAAAGCTTATGATAATAAATAGAAAAATGGTTTGTGACGGCTTCAATGATGATGACGATGATGTTGCTGGTGATAGTGATGACTGGGCATATATTTGCTATGGTTTCAATATCTAGCGCCTTTATTCAGTTATTTTTTTCAATACGGAAAACAATTTATTGCATTTCATTTTCTCTTTGTATTTTGTCGTAATGCTCTTATTGTATATTGGAGCATAGAATGTTTTATGATCTGTCGCATTCACAAAACATTTAAAGAAAGATATAAATTCTAAATTGAATATGTGTATCTATGTATATGTAAGTAAAATTTCTTAGCTTACAGCAGCAAAATCGAAAAAGACTCATTGAAGTTACAAATTTTGTATCCTCGTGTACATACTACATTGATACATTATTTGTAGTTATGTATATTCTTTCTATTTTAAAAAAGAAGAAATAAAAAATATGTTTTTTGTTATGGAAAATGATTTTATGGGGTCTCAAAAACTAAATTTATTTTACGTCGGTTTTTATAAGTGTCATACAAAAAATACATTGCTCACAAAAATAGCTTAAAACCTTTTAATTTGAATTGGAAATATTCTACAATTTTTTCCAGGACTATAAGGTAATTATTTTAGCTAATCGGGCTATCCTCAAGAAATTTTAATAAATATAATAATCTTCCAGCAAATATGTGGTTAGCAAATATGAAAATATGTGATTAGCAAATATAAAAATTAAGTAAAATATTACGTAAATAGGGACATATCAATACATCTGTGACATCTGTAAATAAATCATACTTTTTTGATTTTAATTCGTTACGAATTAGCTATATTTTGAATTAATTATTTTCACAACAAAAAAGAATTAAATGAAATTCCAATTCAGATCTGCTCTGGAATTTGATTGATTGCAACTCATTTTTGATTTCTTTCATTTGAATTGCAATTCATTTCTAAATCGTTTGAATTTATTTTGAATTCTTTCAAACAAATTATAACAATGAATTGCAATTCAAATGAAAGAAATTAAAAATGAGTTGCAATCAATCAGATTCAAAAGCAGATCTAGGGGCATCTTTTAAATTCGATTGAAAAAAAAAATTTTCCACAATATAAAAATATGAGAATATTTAAATAAAAAATGATGTGTTACTTTTAATAATATACAGTGGCTCAAACTAATAATGGGACACACACTTACGCGGACACTTCTTGTAATGATTTGGTTAATATAAAAATCCCATATATGCTGTTTTATTAAAAACATAAACAATAAATTCAATAAATGCCGGAAAAATAAAATAATAACAAAATCAACTTCATAACACGATAATTAGAGCTCAAAGTAATAATGGGACAAAGTAAAAGAACAATTCATAAAGCATTAAATTTAATATTGTAGACTAAGATTAATATTTTGTTGGCAGCCCTTTTTGTCGTATTACCCATTTTATATTTTGAATTAATTATTTTCACAACAAAAAAGAATTAAATGAAATTCCAATTCAGATCTGCTCTGGAATTTGATTGATTGCAACTCATTTTTGATTTCTTTCATTTGAATTGCAATTCATTTCTAAATCGTTTGAATTTATTTTGAATTCTTTCAAACAAATTATAACAATGAATTGCAATTCAAATGAAAGAAATTAAAAATGAGTTGCAATCAATCAGATTCAAAAGCAGATCTAGGGGCATCTTTTAAATTCGATTGAAAAAAAAAATTTTCCACAATATAAAAATATGAGAATATTTAAACAAAAAATGATGTGTTACTTTTAATAATATACAGTGGCTCAAACTAATAATGGGACACACACTTACGCGGACACTTCTTGTAATGATTTGGTTAATATAAAAATCCCATATATGCTGTTTTATTAAAAACATAAACAATAAATTCAATAAATGCCGGAAAAATAAAATAATAACAAAATCAACTTCATAACACGATAATTAGAGCTCAAAGTAATAATGGGACAAAGTAAAAGAACAATTCATAAAGCATTAAATTTAATATTGTAGACTAAGATTAATATTTTGTTGGCAGCCCTTTTTGTCGTATTACCCATTTCAATCGATTTGGCATCGATTCAACAAGTCTGCGGCAGTACTCAGGTGATATCCTTCCCCATTCCTCCTTTATAGCAACTATTAAGTTGTTTTTGGTATTTATTTGATGAACTTTTAATTTTTCCTCTAAATGGCTCCATACGTGCTCTATTGGATTAATATCCGGCGATTGTGGTGGGGTTTCAAGCACATGGGGGCAGTTATAGAGCAGCCAGCTTCTGACATTGTATGCCTTGTGCTTCGGGTCATTGTCTTGGTAAAAGTAATAGTCATCTTTAAGACCCAATTTGATCGCTGATTCCGCAAGATTTTTACGTAGAATATCTAAATAGTATCTGTGGTTCATAATTCCTTCAACAATATGGAGATTACCCGGTCCAGCTGCTGATATTGCACCCCATACCATAACCGACCCCATACCATGTTTTACTGTTGGTCTTAAATTTTCTTTGGCGAGCTCTGTAAGCGGTTTTCTCCACACGTAAGAACGTCCATCCGACCGGAAAACATTAAATTTACTTTCGTCGGTAAAGATTACTTTACTCCAAAACGAAAAGTCCTTATTTTTATGTTCTTCAGCAAAACTTACACGTTTACGTCTGTTTACATCATTTACATAAGGCTGTTTTCTAGCTACCCGGCCATTATAACCATGTTTTCTTAAAATATTTCTTACAGTTTCAGGATTAGCTTTCTTTTTTAGACATTTTTCTGCTTCAGCAGTTAATTTAGGGGCGCTCTTGTGAGGTCTTTTCTTTACTGCTCTCATTAACCACCGTACATCTGCATCGGAAAAAATTTTTCTGTTGCTTGGCTTTGAAACATTCTGGAATTTTTTTGCACCGGAATAACGTTTTATAATATTAAATACTGTAGACTTAGGTTTATTGACTATTTCTACAATATTTCGAATAGATTTTCCGGATTTTGAGTGTTCAATTATCAATTTTCTAATTTCAGGTGTTGTTTGGGAACCCCGATTTGCCATAGTCAGTAAAATATTTAGAGTGGATATAAAACGCTTGTAAACAAACTCTTGAACTTTTTAAATGACAAATATTTGCAAATTGTTCCGTTATAAACCGCAATCAAATCGAAGTTGCCAGGTGTCCCATTATTACTTTGTGATATAAATATGTGTTATTGTGAATTATCGCTTGTTACTTTTTCTCTTCAAAACAAACAGCGATAAAATTATGTCCTAACAAAATCAAGAATAAAATCAACATAAAAAGCATAAAAATTAATTTAACTGTGAGAAAAAATATGTTAGATAAAAAAATACTTTGGTTGTGTCCCATTATTACTTTGAGACACTGTAACTACACTATTTGATAAAAATAAAAAAAAATAAGTTTCTTTACGCAAATAAACAAAATTTTTCCATTTTGGTACGACTTTCGCCTATACCTAATAATTCAATTTAAATCTAATATTTGTTGTCTTTAGACTCTACTAGGTTATATACAAAACGATAGTAATGCTTGCTGTCCTTTATATAAAAATGTAATTGAATGAAAAACAAAACGCCAGTGAAGTTTACTGCAGATTTACTTACAATATCAATTCAAATCAATTCATACCAGTTTAATTCAAATGAGTTGGTAATGAATTAGTTAGTATTTTTTCTAACTCATTTGAATTAATTCAAAATCAATTCAGTTCAAATGAATTGGAAATGAATTCACTGTGAAAAATTCATTTGAATTGGCGGCGAATTGGGATTCATTTGAAAAATTTTTTAGAACTCGAAATAAATTGCAATTCATTTTTACCAAATTCATTTGAATTGACCTAAAATTTAATTCAATTCGTTTTTATGTGAAAAGAATTAATTCAAAATTTACTAATTCAGTGCATGAATGATTCGTGAAATAATTCAAAATTTAATGAATCATTAAAAGAGTAATTAATTCTGATTTTTAAGTTTTTAGGAGAGCAATTTTAAACTTTAAAATCAATAAAAAAAAGCTTATCTTCAAACTTTACATACGAAAGTCAAACGTGTTTTTTGAAAAATACATCTTGTGTCTAAAAAAAATGCAGGTGTTGCAATTAACAAGTTGTGAAAGATGTTTTTATGATTTGGAAAAATAGCTTGTAGTTTCTTAAGCTTTTTTCCAAATGCGATTAGACATTGTAAAGTCATCGCTATAACTTCCTTAAAAATGGTACAAAGGTGCCAGCAACTTAAATTTAGCTTAAGTCGACTTAAGAACTTATTCCTTATTGCCACAGATACATAAATGTTCTTTTAAAATCATGTGGTGAAATTCAGCGTATTATAATTTGCAAAATTAATGAAATTTCTTCAGCACAATCAATTTGTTTTCATTTGCGACTTTAGGTCTCTCTTCATATAGTAATTCATTAAAGCCGGTAGACTTTGCAGCACAAACAGCTATACAAACCTCCAGCTTAAGCAAACAATTTTTCTTTATAACAATTTATATTTTGTGTATTAAATTTCTTTAATTTTAATTTAATTTATACATTGCTATTAACACATAATTCACTAAAAATTTTTACGGGGTACGCTAGTGTTTATGGCCATTTCGCTAAGGGCTTAATTTTGCTCATCAAGTACCATATTGTGTAATTCTCGTAGCTAGAGATATCGCTAAATTCTGAAAATTCATATAGAAATGACGTCTCTTCTTAGATATATTTACATTTTTAGTATTAAATACTCATTGTAGGGACATAAAATGAGCATTTGCAAATAAAAATGTCGAAATAAGTAAGAATACAAGTAATTTTTTCATGTATTGTTACCAATTTAGCGAAAGCTTTAGCTACGAGAATTTTCCAATTTTAGGTAAACTAAAGATACCTTTTATGCTAAAAATGAGAGTTAAGTCAAAGAAATTAAAAAATAGAAGCTAAATAGGGTTAAGTCAAAGAAATTATATAGAAAAAAAGCAATAAATCCGTATTATCTTAAAAAATGCAAGATTTAAAGACAACCAGGTATCTTAAAAAATTAATGTATTGGATGGTATATGTATGTAGGGCATATGTATGTATATATGGCAGTAGACCTGTAATTTCACGTGACTCCTTTCGTTCCTCAATGATTTTAAGCAATCGATAGATAATTGATGACTACCTTAGTTTCATTAATAGTTGCGGTATAACTAGCTTTTACACTCGACTGTCAACCATATGCCTCATCACAGAGCTGTCTTATGCTTCATCACTGGGTAATTGCTACTATTTGTCAAAGGCTTATATAAATTTCGCTTCCAGGCATGGACTGCAAGTATCATCCTTTTCAATTATGACTTTAGGCAAATGATACTTGAAGTTTCCCTAACCTGTCAGTTAGGCAATTATTCAGCCAGTAAACCTTCTGGACTTCGTAACGAGTGTCTTTAGGGATTAATCCGACCACCTCTTGAGATATGTTTGTATTCGTCTCTTCCAGCTAATAAAAACCAGAGTTTTTCGTTGCGAATCATGTTTCCTATAGTTGTTGGATTTTCACAGTTCTGTTTGATGTTATCAAAGTTATAATTCATAAAATTTCTAGTATTTGAGACCAACAGTCTAGTATTTGAGACCAAAGGTCGACATATATCCAGAACTCCCTCGAATTATTTTAGCCAGCCTTCTATTAGAGAAAAGATTTTACTGGGACCCTTTTAACTGAACTTTTAAGAGTACAGTAGACGGCCTGTAATAGGGGCCAAAACAATAAAAATAATATAATTTTATATGTATAAATAATAATAAAATTATTTTGTATGTACGAGTATTATTTGAAGTTGGAAAAGCCACCACCACTTTGTGAATCTATTTCTGATAAGCTGATACTGCTTGACAATTGCAAAAACATGCCTCATCTATCTCTCTTAGTTAGCGATTTTTTGAGTACCATCGAGCCCCATCTGGAAGCAAAGTTCATCGGCAACCTTATCGGGTTTATATGCTCCAACCTATTTTCCTTTTTTAATTATAACAATTTTCACTTTTATTTTTTCTTTGTTTTCTCAACAATTTTCATACAATTTTACAACTTAAAAATCTATTCAAACGTGATAGTGTTTCCGTTGTTTCTTCATGAGCTAGTCCAGCCTAACTTCTTTAATGTAAATAAAACAATAGTCTAATTACATTTTTCCCGACGTTTCGTCAATTTCTTGTTGACTTTATCAAGGGGAATCTATTTAATTAAGAAAAACAGAACAATACAATCAAACCACTTTTACATTAGATATAACAAACTTACTTACAGTAAAAACAATATTATTAATTACATTAAAACATAATCTAACATATTACATTTAACAAAAAACATTTAACATTAAATTAAATTAAATTTGAACATATAAAAACACAACTTAAATTTATATCACAGTTTATTTTATGGCGACTATGTAACAAGTGTTTATGTTGTCCGTATCTTCCTTCAAGTTCATTGTATACTCTTTCTTTTGTTGTATTCTTAGGCTTTCAATAGTGTACCTTTTCTTTTCCACATTTTCTCTATCTAAAATTGTTACTGTTTCAAAATCAGCTGAATGACCTGTTTCTAGTATGTGTTGCGCCAACGCAGTTGATTGTTTTTGTTTTTCTATGTCATTCTTATGTTCTTTCATCCTTGTTTCTAAAGTTCGTTTTGTTGTACCAATGTAAATTAAATTGCAGTTGTTGTCATCACTCCCTTTACATTTTATTTCATAAACAATATTGTTTTGTTGTTGTTTGTCAACAGGAGTTTTTATTTTTGAAAAAATTGTGTTTAGTGTTGTGTTCGGTTTGTATGCAAAGTTTATGTTCTTGTTTATTATAGTGTTTCTGATGTTTTTGTTGTCCGTTAAGCCATTATTTTTATATCTCGCTACTAATGACTGCACATTTGTTATTCGAACAACTGCAAAAATATAATCGAAATTCTGTATGAGAAAACAATGAAATGAGAGTATTAGTATTTATGATTTTGTAATTTTAATTGCCAATAACTATAATTTATTTATCAATGCTTAATATCAGCATAATTATAGCATTTGTATATTGTATTTTTTTTTCTTCTATAAAATATTTAACCATAATTGAAACTATAAAAATGTCATTATAAAATACCATACACATAATATAATTCTATATGCACTCATGTATGTAATGAATTTAATAAATTAGAAAAAGTTTTTATACGAGGGATATTCAATAGGTCTTAACAAAAACATAAAAATATTGATTTTTTGAGTTGATTAATTTTTATTTCTTAACATAAAATAAAATTCTTTTAGCTTGTTATATTTTATCTAGCTGTTCTTCAAAGTTTTCCAAAGGTCCTTAAAATGGGCTTTTATTGTAAAAATTACTTGCCGCAAAACCATTTATTTAGCTTTGGGTGAAGCTGCTGGAAGACTATTTTTACTGTTCAAATAATTATGAAATATTCTCTTTTAATTATTTTCATTTTTTACTTTACCATACGTTAGTAAGTAGTTAGTAATCGTAAAGATTTTTCACGTTTTGAGGTCACCCGAATCCATTTTCGTGATTATGTCTGCTTTACAGATTATTCTGCTTGACATATCAAAATGAAATTCAGTTATGTTTCTTTGGAGTATGGTGATAAAGAGCTGTATAGTTTTTGGGCATAATCGAGACTTGACGCCCCAATCCGAAAATAATTATTTTTCGATTCGAATATACTTTGAACTTCTTTTCTTTATCTAATCTATATCTATAAGAAGAAGTGTACACTCTGATGTCACCACTAACTGCGGAAACGAGTCGAAGGCCAAAATTTCAGGGTATATTGGGGATGGTCTGTAGATGGTTTGTGTGGAGTTTTCACAAAATCGGCCGAGTGGTTCCGGAGATATGGCATTTAGATTTTCCTATATATCAACAAAATGCCCTCAAATTTCCATATTATTTACCAAACCATGTTACCAATCCATGTATAGTAATGTCTTATGTGTATAATGACATTCGGTCTTTCTAATTAGAATGTTGAGCTGAATCTTTTCAGTAGTTACTTCGATCGTCATTTTATTTGTGCGCTGACCATTCGATTTTTCAACTGCTATACACCTGCATTGTATCATATGTAGGTATGTGTTACTTTTTTCTTTGCGTTTCCTTAATCACCTTCTCGATTGGTTGAACCCGATATGTGATGCTGTTGTTGAGATGTATGCAAATGCTTTGTTGAGAGTGAACCTACAGGGTGGACAGAACCGAAAAAGGTTAATCAATTCGCAAGTAGTTATAAGGGCTGTAAGGGTGGACCCAGGCAACGCCGGGTAAAATACACTAGTATATCCATAAAAATATCTGTTTGCATGAGGTATGTCAAAGTTGAGTATAGGCCACACCAATAAATCAATAATAAATTTTACAATGCATATTTAAAAAAGTCGTAGCCCTAATCCAATCGCTAATTTTTCATTTGTGTTAACTTGGATTCTATGTGGCTTTTCCAAGTAAGGCGACGATCAAGATGTATACCGAGGAATTTGACGTCTGAAAGCTGAGTTATCATTTGGTTATTTATGCAAATAAAGGGCATTAGTCCCATTTTTGCAAATTGATTACGTGGCTTTAATGAGCTGAGGCGAGCATAAGAAATCTCCTTCTTTTAGTATGTATTTCGATCAGTTATATAATTTTTTATGAGCTTATAGAAGTTTATGGGCAAGTTTAGCTTTAACTTGTATATAAGGCCTTCGTGCCATACGATGTCGAATGGGAGTGCTTGAGAAACGTCAATAATTTTTTTTACTTAATTGTAGATAATTATAGAAGTTTGTGTAGATGTAACATTAACATCCTTTAAGTTTTCTTTTTGGTTTTAGTGTTTTTTCTTTCAAGTTAGATTGTCTGAAATAGCAAAATTTGTCACAACCAATCGATTGTCCAAATAAGTGATTTTTTCAAAATCCAACCTAGTTTTAAATTCTTAACGATCCTTGCATAATTTCTGAAAGCCATATTTGTTCAATTCACAAGATATTGCTGGAGTGCCTCGAAAGACCGATTGGTAGTGCGCTAGTCTATAAGTCTGGAGGTTGTAGGGTCGATTCCCTCGTTTTCTGCAGAGAAGTAAATAGCTTCGCAGAGGTAGTGTTGTCTTAAAAAATATATATATATTTCCATATTTCTTGATATTTTTTTTAATGTAAGCATAATTTTATTTTTTCCTCCAACAAGGTGTTCGCAAATAACATGCTTGAATTGCATACAACTTACAATCATTGTATTGAGTATATGATTTACCCTCGCAATATTGTTTTTTTTTCTAGCATCATCTGTCTATGGGATAGTTAATTAGTGAAGTGTGTGTAGATCTATGTAAATAATGAAATGCAGTTTAATTGCAGATGTTAATACTACCCCTAATTATCAAATATTCAATCCATAAAAATGTTTATTGTGGTGAATTTATGGTCTAAATTTTATTCAAAAGCGATTTAATTAATTATATGAATATTTAAAATATAAAAACACATATTAAAATTGAATTGAAATAATTGCAATTCGTTCAAAAGAATTTAAATAATTGATAATAATATAAAATTACAAAGTTATTCATTACGAATTCCGATTGTTGATTGTTTTCATTGTTATTCACACTCTCATTGAAGAAATTGAGTTTCAACCACAACCATTCAACCAAAAAATGATGTCGTTGATGATAGTGTGTGTGTGCATTTTTTTAAAGTGTTAATTTAAATAATCGTTCACATACTTAACTGCATTATGCATAGAAGTGGGTGTTTAAGTAATATAAACTTGTTTCTTTTTCTTTTATCTCGTGCTTTTTTTTGCCCTACATTTATTAACACTTTCACCTTTTGTTCGTGTTCAGATAAAACAAGCAGGAGATGGCAAAACTCAGGTTAGTATCTTTTTTCACTAATATGTATGTGTGTATGTGTGTTCATATGAGCAATTCTGCGTAAGTGTGTGGATTAGGGTTTGAAGATATTTGCAGCTAAACTCAAATTTAGATTTTTTATATAATAATGACATTATAATAGAATACCGAACAATTTCCATATATTTTAAACTTTATATACAGTGGAACTGTTAAAAAATATAAAACCCAGAAAATTTATTATTAATTTTGAAAACTTGAATTTTTATAAGTCGAACTATTTATATTACATACAATGAAATTTGCAGTCAAGCTTGAGTTCGTTCTATTCTTTCTAAGAAAGAATAAATTAT
Source organism: Phasia obesa (assembly GCA_949628195.1). Classification (NCBI taxonomy): domain Eukaryota; kingdom Metazoa; phylum Arthropoda; class Insecta; order Diptera; family Tachinidae; genus Phasia; species Phasia obesa. The sequence goes on from OX451218.1 coordinate 112,493,831, forward strand.
ATTACAAATTAGGTGATATTATTAAAGAAAAATTGGGAAAGTTTAATTTTCAGACAGCAGCAGAGCAGAATTCACATTTTCTAGACAGCTACGTCCATCATCAACACTCTTCGTATTTATCTACTTTGGGTAGTGTTTAGTTGTAAGCATCATCTATTTAACCAACCAAACTCAGATAAAGGAATACGAGAAAACTGTATTCTATCATCAATCATCAGTTGGTGAGAACGAAGTCTACCACTACCTAAATCTTCCCTTTTGTTTAATATTTACCACCCTATATTTGTTGTTGCTTCAGCCAACCTTCGGTTGCATAATAACTTGAAAAAATATTTTTTAAATTATTTTTTCAAGTTATTATTCTTGTCATTATTTCATTTTAAAGATGTTCTTATTGTACGTTAATATTCCTAAAAAGTCTCATTGCTTATAAACCATTGTCGCAGTGTTGTCAGCTACTTAATGATATTGAAGCCGACAGCTGCATCGTAAACTCTGACATTGTTGTAGAAATACTTATTTTGCTTTTATAAAATAAAATAACTTTTTAGAAATTAGTCTAAGTTGACGACAGCCACAACGGTGGCCGTGTAGCCATGTAGCTTAGCTGACTTCAAAATAATCGTTTTATTTTTGACAGTTTGTAGTCGGTATCCTGATGATGTCTATGTGTTTAATGCACCTAGGTTTTAAAACAGAGATATCATCTATTTAAAAATCAAACGCATTTAAAAAAATCAAACGCATTTAAAAAAATATGTTACTCTATATACACACATACATACATATGTATATTCTTATATATTATGTTACAGTCATGATTTTCATTTTCAAAGAAATATTGAAATTTTTGTTTTAATTTTTCGAAAATTGTGTGTAAAAATTTTTTGTAAAAATATTTTATTAAAAATTGTAAAATTTTATTCGAAAATATAAAAAAAAATTTTTCTTCTAATATTTTTCTGTAAAACATCTTTTTGAAAATGCTTTGTAAATTTTTTTGTAAATATTTTCGAAAAAAATTTAATTAAATTAAATAAAAATTTAATAATAAATTTTTTTTTTTTTAAATTTGATTGATTTTTTTTTTGTTAAATTTTGGACCTTTCTCCAATCTATATTGAGTTAGAATGGTCAGACTAAAGCAAAAAGATCCTTACAAAAAAAAAAAAAATTTCATCATATTGACACATGGGGGGTCCTTTTAACTGCTCCTATTTGTCAGTGGGTACCCTGTGTGTCCATTGGCTACCTCTATGCGTATTGCTTTCTATTAAGGTCTCTAATACAAATCAAAGCAGAAAAACCCTACCAATCTAAAAACAAACAAAAATCGCCCCTCGCAGGGGGTTATTGATCCCCCGAGATCTGTATGCACTCCTTGCGATCTACCTGTCACACTCTAATATTTATTTGACAAAAAAAGGCAAAACAGAATCATTAAAGCCGAAAAAAATTAAAAAAAAAACGTAAAAAAACGTAAAAAAAATATAGGTTGGCGTGGTTTTTAGCCCGTAGCCTCCAAAGGAATGATCCGATGTTGCTGAATTGCAATACCAAAATTTTCGAAACTATGCCTGACAGATTGGTGTGCTTAAATTTTTTGTATCTCTCCTTGGCAAATGACATTACCACACTAACACGGACAGACGGACAGACGGACAGGCGGACAGACGGACATCGCTTAATCAACTTCTTTATATATAAGGATCCAGAATATATATACTTTATGGGGTCGGAAATGAATATTGTAGAAATTACACACGGAATGACAAACTTATATATACCCTTTCCACCTGTGGAGGAGGGTATAATAAAGTAACCACGGAAGTAATTTGAAATGTCTTGCGCGGAAAAAAACAACATGGGCACCAATTTTCTCCAAGTAAAATTTTAATAAAAAATATAACTTTTAATTGCTAATTACACTTTTATCTATGGATCAGTTGTTATGACCAGAAAAAATTAAATTTAAATGGTCCGGATGCTTGTAATGGACCTTAATGGCTTTTGTATTTACAAAAATTAGAAGTAACGCTTTCATTTTTCTTCTGGAATTTAGTTTGCTGTCATATCTGCAAGCTTAAACGCTTTGGTAAATAAAATGAGCATGCAAGGAAAAACAAAATAAAAAATATTCATATAAATATTTCTTTGAAACTATATTTTATTCCACCGAGGCATAGGTTATAGTTTAGTAAAAATTTATTAAATATTCACCTTTAAGTGGGTTTCAAATTAGTTATATTTCTTTTTTAATGTATACATATCTAGCAATGATTAATAAATAATATTTGAAGCTTCATATATAATTATCCTTAATAATGGTTTGTGTTTGAATACTGAGTTTAATTTCAAACTGAAATAAAACTTTATCAGTTCGTTCTACTCATTTGAATACTTCGAAAGTTAAAAAACTCTATTTGTAAAATCCACTGTATTCTGGGAAAAAGTTAGGAAAGACTTCTTTCTATATAAAGTAAGTCTTACAAGAAAGAACACATGAATACGCCAACACACATCTATGTAAAATAAAAACTTTTAATAACAAATAAAGTAAACCTGCAAAAAGAACTGTAGAAGTTTCCTTACTAGCAGGAAAATAAAAAAGTTTGAGCTCTCACATAAAGACAAGTATAATGGAATTTTCATGTAATTTTATACAATTGTATTATGGTGTTGAATTTTCAAGTATACAAAACTCAAATAAACAAAACAAAGTTAAATAAAAGAAGAGAAAAAGAATGGAAATCAACTACAACTAACTTAAACTTAAAAACAAATAATTTATTTAAAAATTTAAAAAGCGTTAAATATAATTGAAAAAAAACCTACAAGAAATTATTAAAATTAAAAAACCTTAATTAACTCTTTAATGTAATTAAGTCTGCATTCGGCAAATGGAGGATTACTTGAAATTTATCAAAATAAATTTTAATTAATTAAATAAAAATTAATTTATGTGTATGTTTATTTGCACCCACTGAACGAAATTTCGTAGGTAATATTAACAAAAAAAAAAAAAAAAAAAAAAAAAAAATGAAAAAATAATCTTAGAACCTTAACGAAGAAAATAGTTCAATCAACTTTATTTTTATGATAATATGTGTATGATTTCTACATTCATTCATAAAATTATGTACGTTAATGCATAAAATGTAAAATATGCATTTTCAATTCTAGGTCAGAAATTTCATATTTTGACATACTAAAAGGTATTTCACGCTTTATTTCTTGGATAACTACAACATTTTGTAGGGCAATTGAAAATATATCACAGCTGAATTTGTAATGCTGTATATACTAAATAATATTTGCTGTACATATATCCGTATAACCGTACGTACGGTTTCGGTAGGGATCGATCTAACGGTGACTTACTGGCTTTCCTTTCGGAACAAAGGTGCCACACCATTTTGGCAAAAGTAAGGTGGTGGCTTCAGATATTTCGAAGCCATTTAATAGAGTGCGGCATAATGTATTTCTGTCAAAACTTTTTTTTTTGGTGTCAGTGACAACTTTTCTCGATTTATATCAAACTTCCTAAGGGAAGTGCAAGATTAATTCAGGAGTATCGCAAACTCCGTTCTTTCTTTTTCCCCATTTCTTATTTTATTCTAAATGACTTTCTTTGTCAAACTTAAAACCCTATATGAGAAAGTTCAAGCCAAATGTCAACAAACACTATTCCATCTATTCTTAAATCAATGTGTTTCTAGTTTCGGCACAATGCATTTCAAGAGTAGGGGTCATCCCCTATGAAACGCTATGGACAGATATTTTATATTATAGCAAAACGTGTGTTACTATGTCCTCTCTTAGCAAAGGTAGAGTGTCCTTATAGTTAATGAAATTTGATGTATGCCCTATCATTTGAACCGTTATAGATAGACAAGTAAAACTTAAACAAGGTTAATTATGTTCACAATAACTCACAAAAAAAAGGGTAGGGACACCCCTTTTATGTAATATAATTTTATAATATGGTCTTGTTTTTTAAACCTTTATAGACAAATGATGAAATTTATACACAAGGTGTTTTACTATGCCCGCTATCATTACTTTAAATATTTAAAATCAGAAATTAATAGTTATGGTCATAGGTGACGTTAGTTCATAATTTATATTTTATATTTTAATTATTTTACACTGTATACTATAACCAAAATATATTTATATATTTCCCAAAAAAACTTAAGTTTGTCCCCATAGATGAAGTAATTATCATTTGAACCGTTATAGACGGACACTTGAAATTTATGCAGAGCCCTTATTATCAAAAAAAATTAACACTACCCAAAGTAGATAGATACATAGTAAGCTGAAGATAGATATAGCTACCCAGTATCCATTCTGCTGGGGTCTAAATTAAAAATTTCCAAATTTTTCTTTAAAAATTAATCACATAATTTATAAAAAATATTCTTTCTACTTAGAAAGAATTAAATGATCTTTTCATGTTAATAAAATAGTTCGAATAATAATTTAAATAATAATAAATATAAATATATATTTAATACTAAAACATTAAAGTTGTAAGAACTTCCAATGGAGGACTTACCTTGACATATAATGACTTATTTTTTCATATATAGATAGCCATTTGAAAATCAAAAATCAGTATGTGTATGCTATACTGTTATTGCTATGTTATAACAACAAGATTTGAAATTAAATAGTGCAAATAATTTTTGAACAATAATAGACAGACGGTTGAAATTTACATAGTCAATACTTCTAAGCTCTATTCAAAAAGGCAAACAAAAAGGTGTATATTGTTTATATTTTATTTTGTTTGAATACTAGTGTTTACAGTTTTCTGTCTTTTAATATTTTAGTTTAGATTTTATGCCCATCTGTCTCTTTTGAAGTCGATTTTTTGCAAGATTTATTTTATTTCTAAATAGCGAAAGTTGAATTAAAGTTGAATTAGAAAGATAACCTCATCCTAGAGCAAACAAATTGTCGATATACATAGTAACCTTACGAAACTTAGCTTCAGTAATTGGTTTGCCCTGTAACTTTTTTATTTATGTAAAAACTTTACATTTAAAATAATTCGCTGCTGCTAGTTGTTTGATTTCATTCATGATATTATCCGCTCAAAGTTTTCTCCCTTCTGATGTGGTCATTGTTGTAATCGCATGTGTTTTTTTTATATAAAACTTTGCCTATTTGTAGTAGTTGTTATAAGTTCTTCACATTTTTTCGTTGTTGTTTTTCTATCTGATGCTTTGGAATTTTAATTACATTTTTTATTCGGTATATAATCCGATTGTTTGTGGTAAAATTACACTTAATTATTTATTTAAACATAGTTTTCAAGCTTTTAAAATCAGGCTAATTAAATTGTTAAGTACAATATACAGTATTTGCTAAAAGAGATATATTATAACAGTTTAATAAAAAAATGTTTTTTTTTATAACATCAAATTTCGTATTTCGCAACTAATTCATACAGTTAAAAAATACTTTTTTGTAAATTAGAAAAGAGTAAGAACAGGTTTGGATAATGTATCATGTTGAATTTAATAAAATTATAGCATTCTTTCATCTTAATTTGGGTTGTTAAATAAGATGGTAAGTAAGATAGTAAACAAAATGCTTAATAAGGATGAAGCTGTCTAGAAAAAGCATAACTTTCTGTTAGTGTTTAAAGTAACACTTTTTAATATTTAAAAAAAGAACCTCTTGATTTGAAAATGAAAAATATTCTTTTACTTCTATGAAGTATATAAAATGCGAAGAATGGGATAGAGTTCGTTTTTTGAATTTTAATAGATAGTTAAATAAATTAATACACTATATTTTTTGTTCCTTTATTATATTTGGTTTTAGTTCTGATTTTCTTGGCCGTAAATTAGAGGAACTACCCGCAAATTATAGCAACAACCGTTTAACATTATTTGGTCTAGTACTGGCTTTTTATTTTAGACTTAGGGTATGAATAATTAGGTTTAGTTCAGATATATTAAAAATATATATTAGCAATAAAATTTAATAAAATTATGCATGAGTGGAGAAGCCTCTATTATTAATTTTGCTTAGATTTGAGAGTTGTTTAAATATGTTTAAATATTTTCAAATTATTGGTATAAATGAAAAATATAAAATATTCCTTACAACCACATATAGGTCTATTACTTGTTTCTTCTATAGTAAATTTAATTTTACTTATATATATATAAAGGGTGTTTTTTATAGAGGTATAGAACTTTAAGTTGCAATAAAACAACGATGGATTATTCGATTGACATAAATTTTATTTATCCGAAAGATAATCTTGTGGCATTACATTTTAAATATGATTTCTTCCATATACCGCCACGGCTGGCGCGGATGTAGTTCAATCTGGACGTCCAATTTTCGATGAATTTTTCCATAATTTGTGGCCGTATATCGGCAATAACATGGTGAATATTGTCTTCCAAATGGTCAAGCGTTTGTGGCTTATCCGCATAGACTAATAAGTTTAAATAGCCCCACAGAAAGTAGTCTAGCGGTGTTAAATCACAAGATCTTGGAGGCCAATCCACAGGTCCAAAACGTAAACTTAGGCTGTCACCAAACGTGTCTTTCAATAAATCTATTGTGGCATGAGCTGTGTGACATGTTGCGCCGTCTTGTTGAAACCACATCTCCTGGACATCATGGTTATTCAATTCAGGAATGAAAAAGTTAGTAACCATGGCTCTATACCGATTACCATTGACTGTAACGTTCAATGATTCCACCAGCCCATAAAGCGCAACCAAACAGTCAGTTTTTCTGGATGTAACGGTATTTCGACATGCACTTGAGGATTACCTTCACTCCAAATGCGGAAGTTTTGTTTGTTGACGTAGCCATTCAACCAGAAGTGCGCTTCATCGCTAAACAAAATTCGCTTATGAAAATCGGGAACAACGGTAATCTCATTTTGGACACTATTTGCAAGCGTCGTTCAGGTGTGAATCTATTCATGATGAATTACCAAACCAAATTGAGAATTAACCACTTCAATCGGTCGGATCGGTTAAAGTTCTATACCCTTTATATGTATATATATATATAGGTTTGGTTTCTTTAGAGGTTTTACTTAAAAAATATTTCAATAGTAATCAAGACTAAATGGCCAATACATACATTTGTTAATTTGAACTCGCTGACCATTGGTACGTATGATTGATTTTAATTAACTCATTAAATAATTATAAAGTAGACGACACACTGTACGTATTTTATTTATAATATCAGTTTATTAATTTCGTATAAGTGTTAGTTACATCTCTTACAAAAAATAAAACTAATTGATTTTCATAAAAAAATTGTAGTAGTAATTAATATATATTTTTTCTAAATTTTTTTTTGTAATCTCCATAAAATGGTAAATGTCTATTTTAAATATCGTACTTACTCGTTATTTAGTAATTAAAAAATGCATATTTTAATGCTTTGTAATTTTATGTATGCATATGTATTTTTATTTAAACACTTTTGTTGAATTATAAATAATCCTTTGAATGTATTGAAAGATATATAAAAAATCTATAATTTCAATACATATTTTTATATAATTACTTAATGTTTACATTTTTTTGAAAAAATATCATCACGTTGATTTTCTCTTGTAGCTTAAATTTCAATAATTTTTACTTTTTTATAATTGTTTGTATTTTGCTAATCAACTACAGTTGAATTTTATTGTAAGTTTATGTAATCCTTTTTTTTCAAGTTTACATGAAAAGGAAAGCTTAATTGAAAAATAATGTTTAAATTAAACTTAAAAACAATACGGTCTTATGGGGGACCTACCTCAGCTTTAAATTTTTTTTGTTAAATTCAAATTTGCAAAAAAAAAAAGAATAAAACTCGTTCAAGACCCCTGGCCCATAATGTCTTTAATAATGTTATTGAGAGATGTAGTCTAGTAGAAGAACCTTTCAAATGATGAATCTCACATGTAACCATTAAAATAAATTTTTGGCAATACACTTCTGCTTGGACTTACTAAAGATTAATTTTTAACTTAACTATACACATAATTTTGGTTAGTTCAATAATGAATAAGCAAGAAAACATTTAAAAACTTACCACATTATTTTCGATTTTGATTAATTTAAATTAATTTTTTTCGCTGCTTATTTTAATAATCTATGCCTGTTCGAAAATCTAAGATTACGCTACATCTAATGTGTAGGTCGGTTTAAAAAAGCATTAGTTTTCATCATTGCAAAGATGAGATGTTCTTAAATACATCACATAAATAAATGATGAGTAAATAATTGTCAATCATTCATCATAAAAATAGCTGATCATTGAATAAATATTTTAATATTTAATTTATTATTAATCTCTTTTTTCTACATCTTTAAACTCCTTTAAATGGCTGGTTGTAATATATGATATAACTTTTGTTGTTATACATTGCACAACATAAATTTGTTATTAATTTTACATTTTTAGTACTTTTATGTTATTTAGTACTTCTATAAGACATTTTTTACCTCCAATCATCTTTATCGGATTTGCATTAGTATCATAAACTTAGCGCATAGCTGCTTATGCAACGACTAATGAACTTATGAATAGAACTCTGTATAGATTTATTTAAAACATTTACTCACACTTGTTTTTAAAATGTAAACCCCTTGCTTTTTAGTAATAAAAATCATCTTAAAAAGCTTTAAAAGGCTTTATTTATTAATAACTCTTAAACTTAGGGGATTTTAGTTTTGTTATAAAAGGAAAAATATTTGATTGATATAAACTTTTAACCCACGATACAGCTTTATTGGTTTGTTTTAGCGTCTCAATTAAAATTTTACCTTAAAACTGAAATTTGAGTGGCTCTCATTAATTTTCTAACGCATGAAAATACGAATTCTTATCATCATCATATAGAACATTTTGCGCTTATTTAGTATGTGAATTCCAAAAAAATGATCTCATTCTTTAGCTCTTGAAGTGTTGCTGGCTTAACGACGTACAGCTTTTCTTTCAAATAACCCCAATGAAAGAAGTCCAACGTTGTCAAATCACATAATCTTGGGGGCCAATTGACATCGCCACTACGTAAGATAACACGGCCATTGAATTTGTCGTGCAAAAGAGCCATTGTTTCGTTAGCTCTGTGGCAAGTGGCACCGTCCTATTGAAACCACATATCAGTGAGATGATAACGAACTTTTTATGGCCTGAATAGAAAGAAAAGTTCGTTGTCATGAGGCCGGTCAGGCAGTTACGTTCAATGGTGTTCGCTATCGTAAGATGATAACGAACTTTTTATGGCCCGAATTGAAAGAAAAGTTCGTTGTCATCTCATGATAGCAAACACCATTTACAGTAACTGCCTGACCGGCCTCATTTTGGAAAAAATACGGACCGATGATGCCGCCAGCTATAAACCGCATTGAACAGTCACTCTTTGTGGGTGTTATGATTTTTCGACAATCACTCTTGGATTATCATTCGCCCAAATATGGAAATTTTGCTTATTGACGAATCCACTGAGGTGAAAATGTGCCTCATCATTGCCATTTCTTGCCACCCTTCTGACCATTGCTCTATTGAGTATCTTTACACGGTTCAAATTGAGTTAGTCTGAAATTGAGAAATGTCAAGTTAAACACTCAACATCGGTCCTTAAAATTTAACCACTCGATATATGTGAAATATTTCAGGATTTTCTAGAAATGTGGATCAAGAAGATCTGATGATTTAGCTTGGAAAACCAGAAAAATATTTAAATAAACAAATTTAGTTTCCTATAAATAAAATGATTTTTTTATATTTCCACGGTTAATTAACATATTATTAGTACAAAAAAGTACTTAACTAAACAATTAATAAAAATGATACACAAATTTTTTTTTTTTATTATTTTTATAATTTTTTTATTTAATTTTTCTTTCTTTCACTTGATATGTGTGTTTTTTTGTTTTATATATTACATAATAATTAGCTGTTTTTTGTTTAAACATAATTATATGTTTGAGTGTGTTTATTGTTAACTCAAACTACTACTATTACAAAAAATGTAAACATGAATACAACAGTTTAATTAGCAGGGCTTGTTTGGAGTTAAACATGTAACGTTATGCTTTGCATAAATATTCCAAAGTTTGCATGTATTTGTGTGTATGTGTATGTGTGTGTGTGGGGGTGTATGACAGTAAATGAAAAAATCTCAAAAGAGTGGGAAAAAGTTGGAAATATAAGCTTACTTTTATTTATATTGATATGAGTGTAAATTGCAGCATACATTTCAAGTAATTAATATTCATTTAATAAACACAAACAAAGATGAGTCATGATATTCTGTTTTAAGTTTTATCGGTTTTAATCACTACGGTTATTTGTGTGTGTGTATGTGCGTGTATAGGTGTCTAATTTATCATAATTAAACATTTTTGCTTTATTTTTTTTAATACTTAAAATCTTAAATGTTTAATTATTGTTGTTATTTTAAATTTTACTACATACACAGTTTTTATTTTAAAATAATTTTATGTCTTTGATTATATTTTGTATGTAAATTAAGCCTCTTTGAATTTAAATTTAAATTTATAAATAAATATTTAAGTAATGGTATTTGTGTTCTACAATATTCATAGTACTTTGCTGTTATTAATGCTTTTATATTTCTATTTCTATTTGATTTTTTGTTGTTTATTGCAACTAAAATTTATTTATCTGGTTTTTTCTGGAAAGAAAAACCAGATGGGTGTTTCTTGTGTTTAAACTCAATATTAACCTGTTCGTGTTCATTATCCTCAACTGTTTTTTATTTTATTTTGTATTTTTGTTCAATATTTCATTGTCAATACATTGCAAAAAGCTCTGATTTATTTCTTTTATTTTTTTTTTTCTAAGATTTAATTGTATTGATCTGGCATTTAAAAAAACATTTAGTTGCCATTTCTATAGTTGAGTGTGTTAGTTTAACAAGGTCAAACAAGTAGTTTTAATGTTATTGTATTTTTATTTGTTGGTAATAAGCGAATTGAGTTTTCAATTGTGAGCACCGACGCTTCACACCCTACACCATAAAAGTTTGCATACTTTTTGTATCCATTGCAAACAAAATTAACTTAAAACACAAACAAACATATTTATGCTAGAAAATTGTGCTACTTCTTATATCCTGTTTGGCGAAATTATAGAATTTACGCTATTAAGGGTTTATTGAGCTCAATTTACCATCGCGAACTCATTTTTTAAATTGTGCTATTAGTACATGATTGTGTCACTAATGGAATAAAACGAAATGCAACCCTATTGAATATTTACTAAGAAGTATATTCAGAGAGAAAAATTTAGTTCAGTGCATAGCACATTAACATTGGATCGTCGCATTGCTACAACAACCATCAATTAAATTTTCAGACGCCAAAAAGAGCTGACTGAAATAAAAATTGTAGGTTTTTCTGTTTTGCTGTTTTCACTTTTATCCAATAAAATAAACAAATTATTTTAAAGCTTAATTTTTATCCATTTTTTTAAACAAATAATTTTCAAGATTGTAATAAAAACTATGTTTTTTCAGCTGCCAAATACTAATTGTGTTAGCTTAATTTGTGTTAGTACTAATTGTGTTAGCTTAATTGAGCTTACGCGAACACTAAATTAAATTGCTTAATTAAGATTTAATTATCTCAATTAATAAAATATGTCTGAACAGGTTAATAAGCAAAGTTATACGATTTCATATCATAAAATAGAAACTATTCATTTTTTTTAATGTTTTAAAATGTACAGCAATAATTTTTAGAATTCAAGTAATAAAGGATTTAAATATTAATATTTCAATCGCGAAACATATGTATTTAAAGAAGCTTGAAATATAAGCCGCTGGCCCTTACAATTCCTAACGATAGACTAAGAAGAAGAAATTTTGTATTTATTGGCTAAATCCTAGAAGGGATTGGCTGGACTTAATTTAGTATAATTTTATATATTAAATTATAGTTGAATATGCACTAAATAACACACTGTGTAATTTTTAAAGCCATGGCAAAATAACCATATACGGACACCACTACGTGATAAAAGACCAAAAAAAGACCCCTGACTCCCAGTTTTGCCCAAAGTCCTCGAGGTTTTTTTTTTTATGGTCCCTCAAAGATGTGGGGCCTCGATGTCATTTTGGCAAAAAATTATCATTTATTCAAGAACTAGACGAATTGTTTTTAATTGTTTTTTGCATATACTTTAACTTTTTTTGCATATACTTTATTTTGCAAACCGTTTGAAATTTTGATATGCTCTCTGAGGCAAAGTTGTAGTTCTTGTCATAAAGAACAAAAATTGTGAACATATAAAATCAAAAAAACTTCATCTTTAAGGTCAAAATCGCAAAAAACTTTAAAAAATTCAATTTTTTTTACCTTTTTTCCCCTGTTCAGGTCCATAGGTAGCAAACCGTTCAAAATTCAAGGAAGCAATCAACTACAAAAATGAACCTAAGATCTCAATAAACAACTTTGTAGAACATATGAACTTCCTAGGAATGATTCTGAATACCGTTTAGGTAGCGGCTACCTAATGTTCTAGAAAGTTGTTTATTGAGATCTTGTGTTCATTTTTGTAGTTGATTGTTTCCTTGAATTTTGAACGGTTTGCTACCTATGGACCTGAACAGGGGAAAAAAGGTAAAAAAATTGAATTTTTTGAAGGTTTTTGCGATTTTGACCTTGAAGATGAAGTTTTTTTGATTTTATAAGTTCACAATTTTTGTTCTTTATGACAAGAACTACAACTTTGCCTCAGAGAGCATATCAAAATTTCAAACGGTTTGCAAAATAAAGTATATGCAACAAAAATGTTAAAGTATATGCAAAAAACAATTAAAAACAATTCGTCTAGTTCTATAATTAAAACATATTTTGAGAGGTTTGAAGAAAAATAATTGTTAATATTTAAAAAATAATTAACAAGTCTTTAAAAAGTTCAAGACAATTCTGCTATATATTTTTTGATGTATATAATGTTACATAAAAAACAAAGCTTATGTTTTTTATATACATATAAGTATATTATTTACTAACTAGCTGTGCCCGCCACATCGTCAGCGTCCTTTAATATTTTGTTCGATTTTGCTTTGAAAGCCATCCACACCAAAGACCCTTACGATTTTAGTTTTTTTTTAAGATAAGTAACACTCAGGCAATTAATGCCTACATAAACTGTGTTACTTCTTTAGAA